>PQWD01007027.1:0-103520 GCA_019425675.1 Leucinodes orbonalis | reverse complement strand
CAGACACGATTATCATTCGACAGTACCCGTATCAGGTGGACTAACGGGCTTCGCCGACTCGCGAAACAACTTCGTGTGCATCCATCAATTATGTTATCCTCTTTTTGCTCGGTTAAGGAAAATATCCTAACAACTCCTCAATAATTGACGTTTGAATGTAACGTTATAAGCAATAGAATCTGGAGAGTATGACGGGGCAAAAAATAAAAGATGGTACTTGTGGTTTGCTTTATATATCGATATTTATTGTTTTATGTCAATGAAGGTAAAAATATACGAGTATGTCCTATGTCCGTCAATGAACTGTGAATGAAAAAATTGAGAAAGAATAAAATATTTATTTGTGATGAAATAAAAATGTTTATCAATTTGTAATCTGCGTAGTTATTACTAAAAACTGTTTTTACTTAGATATAAATGTATAGTTTAATTACTCGCATATATTACATCCTGTCAGTGTTAGATTTATTTATGATTTTTTAAATTTTACTTTTGCGAAATAACATAAAATTTTAAAACTGCGTATCAAAACACATTAAAACAAATTAAAAGGGCATCTTCTTTTAAATTTAAAACTCACAAATTACAATAAACTTCGAAGTTTTAAAGTACCACAATACATTGGGGTACACCTTCACTCACAGAAATAAATAAAAATACACGAATAAACTGTAAGGTCAAGTCCCAATTCAATTTAAACAATCATCCACTAAAAGAAAAATTTAACTGACCAATGCTCGATAACCTCATGACACCACCCTTACCTGCGATCCAAAAGTGCATATAAGCGCGCCAACCAAGACAACTTACTCACACGCACAGCAGCTTCGTGAAGTTGCGCGCGATATTTTTAACAACCGATACGTCAAGTAACAGATATTCGCCAAGTCGCCATTTTTACTAGTGATATGAAGTTACCGGTTAGTCCCATCTCTATTAAAACTAGTGCAATGAAAGTTAAACAAGTTACGTTGCGTAAGTCGAATATAAGTAATCGGATGTGTAACGTGTGATATCGTATTGCGTTTGTGTTGTTTTGTTCTTAGTTAAGTAATATAGATATAAGGCGTCCTAGAGAGTGGGTGACTCAATGGTGTGGACTGTTGCCCTACTACCGGGAGGGATGAGGTTCAAATCCCGCCACGTACCAATGTGTTTTCGAAATTATATGTACGTTATCCAACGCTTTTACGGTAAAGGAAAACATCGTGAGAAAACCTGCGAACGCCTGCAAAGAGATTTAAAGGTTGTGCATGAAGTCGTCCGAACCGCACTGGGCCCGCGTGGACGACTGAAGCCTAATCACCCTATACGGGTAGGCTCGTGCCCCTCGGTGGGGACGTTTAATGAGCTGATGATGATAATGATGATTAGGCGTCCGATGCCTAAATATTATTTAGGACATCCTTTTATGTTGCGATGGAGACTGGATGATGATAACGAACGCCACACGTCCCCACGGAAGGGCCCAAGCCTACTCGTATAGGGTGTGTCTTAGTCGTCCACGTGGGCCCAGTGCGGATTCGACATGCACAACGACATTCGTGTACGTTGATTTCCTCGCGACGTTTTCCTTCACCGTAAGAGTGTCGGGTAAACGTACATATAATTTTGAAAACCCATTGGTGCATGGCGGGATTTGAACCCGTACCCTCCAGAACGGAAGGAACAGTACACACCAATAAGCCGCCCACGCTCGATCGGGATACCAGGTGACCAATAGGGGAGATCTGTATCTAACAGTGCACTGTCATAGGTTAAAACGGAAGAGAATATTTCGGATTTAAATATTTAAGAGACCATTTTAATGCTAATTTCATAAAAAGGGGAACACAATAATCGATGTCCCTAATTGTACGCATGTATTCTATTTTTATAAGAAGACAATTCATTGTTATATCACGCCATATTTTGTTTCTTATGATTTAAGTGTGATTTCAAAATCACAATATAATGCTGTTGTTTATTTTACAATATTTAAGTAAGTAGTAAGAAAAGCATGTTTATTTTCATCACATTATATAGTGGAAACATTCAGCTCACATATACAATAAAAATCACTGCATATTTTTTGAGCTTAAAGCTTCAACTACGATGTTTATTATTATGGAGAACTATTGACTAATAAAAGCTTCATCCAAATATACACGAAATGTGCTGCATACAAAAATAAGTTTTCAAATTAAATACTATAAATTAAGTAATTTATTATGACGTTTAAAAATATTAAATGCACATACAATCACACAGCGCCGTTTGACCAAATTTTATGCAAGTAGCTTGTAATAAAAACCCTATAGCTAGTTGTAAAAAAGTAGCTCGTAATAACGTATTTACACACAATAAACACCCAGACATATACAAATATACATGATTATGCTGCACGTGGATCGAACCCGGAACCCTTGATCAAGTAGCCCCCGACGACACTTGATCAAGTTCACAATCATTACGCCAGATGGGCTGACAAATTTCCTTCAACACTTCTAAGCAGACATTTCCGACAGCCGACGATCCGACAGATTATAGTCTCTCATACCCGGTAATTTCTTCTCAAGCAAAGAAAGAAGTATTTTACGGGACGATATCTTATGCCTACAAGTTTTGCTAAATGATTCTTTCTTACAGCTCACAATCCTGCTGCTGGTAGCAGCATCTCACGCTGCAGAAATTAAGAATAAGCAGAAGTCAGAAGATGCGAAGACCGACAAACGGGAACTATCAGAAGGGAACGCTGCAATTGAGAAAAGGGCACCAGTTCTACCAACAGGTGATTATATTTACAAGCTTGTTTTATAGAATACAAAAAGTTTAAAAGAGTGGCTATCGAGTTTCTCGCTGGCTCATCTCGAAGATCCTTCTTATTCGGATCCGGTGGTAGAATCATAAAAAATATAATAATATCCATTGACATTCACACAGCGCCATCTAGCCCCAAGTTAAGCGTGAAGCCTGTATTATGTGTACTTAACAACTTAGAGCGTCGGTGGCTCAATGTGTGACTGTCGCCTTCCTACGGGAGGCTGAGGTTCAAATCCCGACACGTACCAATGTTTCGAATTTTCGAAAATATATGTGCGTTATCGACGCTCTTACGTGAAGGAAAACATCGTGAGGAAACCTTCATGCACGCCTACGAAGAGATTCGAAGGTGTGTGAAGTCGTCCAATCCGCACTGGGCCCGCGTGGACGACTAAGCCTAATCACCCTATACGGGTAGGCTCGTGCCCCTCGGTGGGACGTTTAATGAGCTGATGATGTAAACAACGGATAAACATAATTATATTTTTTTTGTAAATACATACATATTATACATAGAAACAAAATGGTCTGGCATTACAAACAGACATGTTCATGCACACAAATGTTCCTGGAACCCCTGGGTATTGCAATCGACCTCTCAACCGCAACACCAAGTGGGTCGTCAAAAAAACGTTGATTGAAAAGTATCTTCAAAATAATATTTATTTGAATAAAGTCATTTTGATTTGATTTGATAAGAGCTGCCTCCGCGGTTCACTAAGTACAGCGTTCGGATGCGTGAGGCGATGGTCGTATATTCGAATCCCGCGGGGAAACGTTACCGTGCGATTTTTCC
The DNA here is from genome assembly GCA_019425675.1 of Leucinodes orbonalis. Taxonomy (NCBI): domain Eukaryota; kingdom Metazoa; phylum Arthropoda; class Insecta; order Lepidoptera; family Crambidae; genus Leucinodes; species Leucinodes orbonalis. Next base: position 99,922 of record PQWD01007027.1, on the reverse strand, counting down.
TAGTTTAATTATGGGCTGAATCACTTGGTTTTCCGAAAAAAAAGATGATTCCGTGCTTCGTTTGTCACGTTAAGCCCGGTCCCGGCTACAACTTTAGGATAGTAGTCGCCAACACCCTCCAATCGGCATTGGGCCCGCATGGGTTTCGGCACAGACATCAGAATATACATTAGACTGGACAAGCCGCCAAGTTTATAGGCAGTCCCAGTGTCGCAATTTCTTTTCGTTCCTACCTATGAAAAGTTATATATTTCTTGGTAAATTACTGATTCATTGCGATGATGGCATGTTGCAATTGCACAGGATCATTTTGGAAAAAAAAGGTAATTTCTTCCAATATTCGTGCGTCTTGACTCGTCTCACAGAGCGTAAACTGGTAGCCAGTGTATGCTCGTTGAGCTTACAGTTGTCGCAATTTAAACGCGGCTTGCCCCATCTCCTGTATTGGAAATCTGGTTTCGGCCCAATTTCTATCCCTTTGTTAGAACGCGATATGCACAGAGCATATAGAAACTACAACAAACATTTTTTGAAATAATATTTTAATTGCTCCATATTATTATAAGAGGAAAGTTAGATTTGCACTAATGGCTGACCAAACATAATTAGTTTTTTTTGTTGTCTTAAAATAAATGTATTTTTTTTCTCTCTCTTTTGTTTGTATCTAGAGTGTAATTTATATAAAATTATACTTCTAATGTACAACTTTTTTATGCTCAGTTTATGGAATATCAAGTTGTGGAGACTTCACTGATTTCTGTAATAGTACTTTTATTTTTGTATATGAGTGAAACTTTGTTTCCCAAATAAATAAATGTTCCATCCATGCTGTACCGAAGGCCAGTGCACTACAATCGGCCGTAATACGCTGATGATTATAAGATAAGGACACATTCTCATTATAAAAAGACCGATACTGTTAACCCTCAAGCGATAACAATTTATTAAACAATTCAAACTCTCCATGCTCTGTTTGTGGAATAGTAGAAGTCTTGCAGCAGAAAGCTGATTAATGTGATGATATAACAATTGATTTTCTCCCTGCGTGGTCTATAGTTCTGAGCGCTGAGGTTTAAAAGATATGAAGTATTGTTTTATACATATTTTTTGTTTTTTGAATGTTGTATGAATGGTGTCCAAATAAATACTTCTTTTTTTCTTTAGATTGCGTGATCCGGTTGTAGGTTGGATCCCACGATATGTGAAAATTACTTGGTGCCTGTTTTAATTTGGTTAAAACGTTGGAAGCTAAATCACCTAGTTATCTGAAAAGATAAATTTTTAACTAACCAAGCATTGTATTTTCATTATTTCCGTGTATATATCACTTAGTAAAGATAACCTGTTAGCTGTGCATAACCCAAAAAAGATGTTTTCATTGATATATGTGTGTCTGATACAAATAACAAAATATTACTATAGATTTTATTTTATAAAGTTATCTTATAAAATCCACATCCCCTCATGATAAAACTATTTCAATAAATGCAAACATTTGTGTTAGCACAAAGCATAGTTACCTGATAACAATTTGGGCCGAACATCATCATCAGCTCATTAAACGTCCCCACCGAGGGCACGAGCCTACCGTATAGGGTGATTACCTTAGTCGTCCACCGGGCCCAGTGCGGATTGGACGATTTCACACACAACCTTAATCTCTTCGCAGGCGTGCATGAAGGTTTCCTCACGATGTTTTCCTTCACCGTAAGAGCGTCGGATAACTACATATATTTTTCGAAAATTCGAAAATACATTTACGTCGGATTTGAACCTCAGCCCTCCCGGTAGGAAGGCGACAGTCCACACCACTGAGCCACCAACGCTCTACCCGGCCGAACAATGCACGTTAATTTATCGAGTTTACGGTTTGACAAATGTAAAATATATTGAATGATAAACTTTTTCTCTGTTTCACAGTTCTACCTTCCGCTGGAGTAGAATACGCTGATTCCAAAGACCAACAGCCTGAGAAATCACCGGCAAGGGTAAGTAATAGTTATTTAATTTCTACACGATACTTGATTCTTGTCCAATTCAGTAACAATCGTTGCTTTCTATTTAAACACATAAAAAAGAAAATAACAACAAACCTACAAACATTATGATTACTACTTAAAATTTTTATGAATTTTAAAATATTATTTCTTAAGGTTTATTTCGATATAAAATCTTATGTATACTATAAATAGTAGAATTTATTGCGATATAAATTTCAATTTTCAAAACTGCTTCTATTTCAGCTTGGCTTGTCGTGGCAGTTTGTAATTAAGGCTTCACTATTTTTTTATATCTTTACAAATTATATTGTCAATGTATAAGTGTATGTCCAAAAATAATTAAATATTACACTCTTTCATTTAAGTTCAACGGTTTACTGATTGCGAGCCACTCGCGAGTTAGAAAACATAAATTGCCAAAGATAATATGATAGTACAGGTAGTAAATGGAACATGTTTAATATTACTAAGGCATATCGTGTAAAATATCTATACTCTATACATATAAATAAAATTCGAGTGTCTATTTGTAATATTTAAATAACAATTTTTTCTTCATGCATATGCATATTTATATAAGGTACATACACCAAATCATTTTTTTTACAATTTTTGTTTGTCTGTCCTTCTGTCCGTGTAAACTCTGAAACGGCTGGACTGATTTGGATGGGACTTTTTATGAAATAAGGAAACACTTGGCTACTTTTATTTTCGCAAAAACCTTTTTATTTAGAAAATAAAGTAATAGAATTTCGCGCGTGGCCGAACCTTGCGTGATATTTAAGGTCATGTTTTATTGGGGGAGAATGTCTTTTACTGAAGGTAATACGGCGGCGTGCAGCTAGTAAAAATATAATAAGACTTAACAAGATATATGCTGTCGTGAAATTGCACTAGAGCTGGCTCATTAAGAGCTCTCATTACTTACGAACTTGCAGCTGTGTGTTGATTAATTCACGCTCATAAAATTTCAACTGAGTAAAATATTCAACGGCAGAACATTATCTTTGTTTATGCAGCGCACTTTAATTTTGTACCTAGCTTTGAAGTTAGCCCTTTGAAGTACCACTAGTTTAAGTTTATCCCCCTTTTATCCCTCAAATATTACTTTAGTTTATCCGAATTTTGTCCCTTAATATTACTTGTGTTAGTGTACAGCGCCATCTAACCCTTCATTAGGCAAGGAGCTTGTTCTATTGTAACTTGACAATGAATATAATGTCTGTGTTTTCGGTAATACAAACATTAATTAGTTATAAAAATCTTTTTTTTTATACATCCACATAGGTATTATCAGAGGCGTTCTCAGTGATTTTGAATAGGGTGTGCAAAGTGAATGACACTAATTGCAAAAACAATAAATAATTCATATTTTTATCAAATTGAGTACTGTTGATGACAGTGCATCGCTTATGGTTTCAAATAAATAAAGGGAAATGGGTTATTAAGTGGGAACCATGTAATATGTTGGCGTTTTTCCGGGTTGTCTGGACGTACAGGGTATGCACTGCTTATTTGCATATATTATGAAGTGCACGCCAATGGTAGCGAGATTTGAACATGCATCCTCCAGATGGGAAAGCAACAATCCACACCAATGAGCCACTGACGCTCTCATGCGAATAATAGTATTTAGTTTTCACAGACATTAACACAGCGATATCTAGCCCAAATTAAGCAATACAAACTGATAAACGTACTTTACAAACTGATAAACCACACACAAAAGTTTGTACTGCCTAGGATCGAATACGGAACCGTGTAATTTCCGACTTCGTTAGCATTACATCTCATGGGTTGTCAACGTTTGAAAACATGTTTTACTTTATTATTGTATTAATTTGAAAATATTTATAATATTTTTTTAAATGTAAAATAATTTCAAACAATCTCTTACTGAGTTGCCCCTTGCCGGACTCTTCTTAGTTATGATGATGTATTCCGAACCGGTGGTAGCTTCGAAATTCATAAGTGCCTTCCTCGGACCTAAGGTGAATAAATGATTTTTGAATTTGAATTGAATTTGATTGACGTATAACGAGCATCTTAGTGAACCATTAAATGAGTAGGTTTATAAACTCGTTGTTTAGTAAAAGTTCCTTGCTTTGAATAGGGCACATGACACTGAGTGAATGTAATTGGATATTTATTTATATTTTTATTTGTGTAGGACAATGTAAATCAACACAAATCCATTTCCAATACGGTTTGGTAATACGTCGCTTGCCATTGATACCGGTGATACATACTTCGTTTGCAATAATCGTTTAATCTCTGTTTCGCCCTTTTATACTGACATAATGACCTTTTTGGTAACAATGCACAGGGATGATGACGTTAAATAAAAATAACGAAGGAATCTGATTCGGCAATGGAAATTTTATGGTATAATAAAAATAAATTGTAATAGTATGTTTGTGTTTATTATTAAACGTTGTTTAGTAGGAATAGTGTCAATGCCTTTTATAATCTCTTTATTGGCTGAATTGGGCCAAAATAGCGCTTTGTGACTGTACATAAAATTATTGATACACTTTGATATTTGCTTTGTAACACTTCTTCTCAGCACCTCGGCAGACGGAACTATTTAACGTAACACAAATTAAATACGTCGCTCTTAAAAGCATTCGCCGTAAAGATTTTGCGCAACGAAAATTGATCGGGCGAGCCGACGCGCCCAACAACTTTTATATTAAATTTCTTTTGCGTGAAACTTGCCTCATAAGTCTCCCCTTTTGATGCATTGTTCTGGGATGTCACATTTGGAGGTCAACTGAAATGCGGATCAAACGGCTTTTGGGAGACGCAAATGCGGCTTTAACTTTCGGTAACAACTTTGGGCAAATGACGAATGATGCTAGGTGTATTCTTTAATGATCTAAAAAGTATAAATTAGAAAGAAAGAAAAAATTCTATATTCAAATAAATCTGTTACAGATACTTTTGAATCGTCAATTGTTATATTATTATATTTTGAATGACTCAAAAAATAAACATGAAAAATATTTCTCATACCGTCAAAAAGTTAAAGTTGTATGATGATCGGTTTATGAACTGTGTTTTCGCGTCAGTCAGTGACAAACTAAGAAACACATATTGCTACTATGAAAGTAGAGATATTTAATAATAGCGAACTAAATAAAGATAAAACTCATTTCAGTTCCCATTAATGATACTACTTTAATAATAATAAAGTCGACCTTTAATGTCCTAGACCCAAGCCAATACCTTCGCTCTGCTTCCAAAACAATGCCAAAGTAAATAAACACAAACAAAAAACAGAACTGTAAAAATCTCGACAAAGTAACTCATTGAAAATATAATGCCAACTTAAACTTTACTAAAAGGCACACTGTTGTAAACAGGTTAGCCAAAAAATAACATTCCCGAAATTACTTTGAGATAAAAGTTAAGCTTTAGCTTATTTTCTGTTGGCTTGCATAGGACATTTGCACAAACAAAATAAGCCCCGCAAAGTATTCCCATGCGAGTCAACAGGGAAATATTTTGAACTATGTGATCATGATTGTACAGTTTCATGAAATATATTGTTAACTATATTCAAATCGTTTGCTTTAATTTTATTTATGGAATTTTAAATTCTAGAGCGGCGGTGTAGACTGTTGCCTTCCTACCGGGAAGGCGCAGGTTCGAATCCAGCCACGTACCAATGTGATTTTGAATTTTAGAAATTATATGTACGTTTATCCGATGTTCAAACAATGAAGGAAAACATCGTGAGGCAACCTGCGCACGCCTGCGAAGATACTCAAGTATGTGCGTGAAGTGGGTCAATCAGCACTGGGCCCACGTGGACGATTAAGGCCTATACACCCTTTACGGTTAGGGTCGTGCCCCTCAGTGGGGATGTTTAATGAGCTGATGATGATGATTGAATTCTAAATTTATATTTTTTATAAAATATTCTGAGAAATGTACATGACTTTTTTTCTAAATGAATACTGTTGTCAGCTGCTACTGACCTTTACAGCTTCACTGGGCATAAGCTCTCCGCCCTAACGTATAAATTGCAATATTGCATCGCAATTACTTTGAAAATTGTCAAACCCCCTTATTGCAATTATTGTTAGGACAGCAGCATTTTTTCAGGAGCGAAATCGCCGCTGACTGTCCGAGCTGTTAAGTAGATATAAGTACTCTGCCTTACACATTAAGGTCCCAAGTAAGGAGTTTCGCTATGGTAACTCGTAAAATTATCAGATATTAGAAACCTTACATCTCTCGGATCATCGATCATCGTCTCGGATGCCGGGCGCAGTGCGGCATTGATGAAGAATAATAACTGTTCATCAGATGTTGGTCTTAATCAATGCCGCTTGGTTATGGTCAGGCGTATCACTTAACATCCGGTGAGCGTCCTTCCCGTCCACTTTGCAACATAAAAATATAATATATATTGGTTTTGCGGGATTATTATAAGCCATAATTATCTCTTTTGAAGTGAGCTACATGATTGTATTTATAAATATATAATTGTACGTTTTCAATACGTATTGAACGGAAGGTTAAAACTACAAACATCGCAAACGCAACATGAGCATTCGAACTGTGTGAGTACACAATCGTCTAAAACAAGGCTAAAAAGTGCATGTGAATTAGGACAACGTTCTTAAATTGCTTGCTTAAAGCCATTAACGTTGTTAACCTTCTTGAAATTGGCGTAAAATTTTAATGATATTTACGAATTATCCACACTAATATTATAAATGTGAAAGTATGTTTGTTTGTCCGTCTTTCACGGCAAATTGGAAAGACGAATAGTCGTAATTTTTTTAATGGAGGTAAAGGTATGGAGAATGACATGGGCTACTTTTTGTCAAATTATTACCCTCCACTTCTTTTAAATGGGAGTAAATTTTTGGCATAGAGCAATTTTAATGTTATAAGTGTACAGGACTGTCTGGACGCTCACCTGATGGTAAGTGATACGCCTGACCATGACAGAGCGGCATTGAAGTAGACCAACAACTGATAGTTATTATCCTCCATCAATGCCGCACTGCGCCCGTCACCCGAGACGACAGATGTCAAGTCTCTTATACCCGGTAATTCACTAGCTACAGTGCCCTTATCCGGAAACACAAAAATGCAAAACACTCCTGTTTCACGGGACGTTCTGTCACTGCGTCTGTAGGTACCTACCTAGACGACTCAGTATCGAGTCTACCACCTAGTAAAACTCTTAGCACTTAGCAAGGACGAAGCTAAAAAATCTATGGAAAGACGTATATTATCATCTACAGCAACGTATAATAATATTCAGTTTTCGTTATCACGAATGGGGAATCGTTTTACTCCTAAGCCGCTGGTATTAGCTTATATTTTTATCAACGTTCATAATAATACTTGAGAATATCTTAAGTACTTTATACTCTTACATTTTGAAAAACTACAGCTGTTCAAAGTTCAATAAGTTAGACCTAGTCCATTACTAATGTTTTCATTATAGGACTGCCGTTAGTCCAGTATCTATACAATAATAAACATTGATAGAGGTATTCCTTTCATGATTGTCCTTGCTCACTAATTAGGTAAATTTAGAAAAACTTATCTCGTAAATCTAATAAAAGATGAAAACCTTTCAAAGACACGTCGATGAATAAGACGAAGTAAATTATCAATGGCAAAGGAAATAAATGAAGCCCATTGTAGGTGGGAAAGCCTTTTCAATTAATTAAAATAGGAACAGCTTATATTAATTTAACTTTTCCGGAAACGGATGTGTACTCCGAAATTTTCAAGATGGCGATTAATTACGAGAGAATTCCTGCTGGGCTGCCCTAGAAATGGGTAACCACCGTCGTTTAGATTTCCCGATGCAGTTTCAAAAACTTGGTTCGTATTTTGAAGGCATGTTTGCACTTTCTGGTCTTCACCAATATTTTACATGTTTCATAAGATATGAGCGTCGGTGGCTCAATGGTGTGGACTGTCGCCTTCCTACCGGGAGGGCTGAGGTTCAAACCCCGACACGTACCAATGTATTTTCGAATTTCGAAAGTATATGTACGTTATCCGACGCTCTTACGGCGAAGGAAAACATCGTGAGGAAACCTTCATGCACGCCTGCGAAGAGATTCAAAGGTTGTGTGTGAAGTCGTCCAAACCGCACTGGGCCCGCGTGGACGACTAAGGCCTAATCACCCTATACAGGTAGGCTCGTGCCCCTCGGTGGGACGTTTAATGAGCTGAGATGATGATGATGAGATATCTTCAAGCGACAACTAATGCTTGTGTCTCAATACGAATGAAACAATAATGATGAAAAGATATGAGATGTAACAAGTCATAAAATTAGTGCATGGTAAAGAAATGTACCAATTATAACAAATATGAACTGTTGTTTACAAGATTTTATTTATTTCTTTTAACCTATTAACCATGCAGCCACAATATATAATCTACGGTGTCTGTTGGATCTGACTGCGGCATTTGAAATGAGTATTTTTTGAAATTTATTGCACTTTAACCATTATGCAGGCAATGGTAAATATATTCCCACCATAATTTGAACCTTTATGATTAACAATAGAGTTCAAAACCAGATTTTGAAAAACTCTTATGTCTGATATTGAACGCAAACAATTGAAAATCTTTTGTTTTTAACGTCCGAAGAAGTCTTTGGTGAATAGTGTCCAAACGTAAAATGTAAATGACCGTTACCCAGTTTTCCTTGCAAGCAACCGAAGCGTCCTTTGTGATCGTGAGCCTGTAAGTATTAGCGACCCGCCATGATGGATTGCACGATTATAGTTCTTTCTTCTGCTGTCGGCGAAAGATTACGTCGCGATCCGCCCTGATTACAATATGACGTTTTATTGGAAAACAAAATTAGGTCAGCTGTTGCAGTTCTTAGCACGACTTAGTCAAAGAACTATTTGTAGTTTCACTTGTCAGAAAAATCCATTTAATTTCCTAAACTAGGGCTATTGATTCCTGGGGCGTGCACAGAGATTATGAGTAGGGTATGCAAAGTGAGTGACACTAATCGCAAATATAATATTATTTTTTTGAATGCTATTGATGACAGCAGATCGCCTATAGTTTCAAATCTGTAGAGGAAAATGGGCGAATAGGTGGGGAACATTTAATAAATTGGCGATTTGACGGGTTGTCTGGGCGCACAGAGTATGCACTGCTTTTTTTTGCATAAATGTGTAAGTATAATATGTATGTATTTACAAAAAAAAATATAAAAGTATATTTATCCGTTGTTTAGTACCCATAATACAGGCTTCACACTTAACTTGGGGCTAGATGGCGCTGTGTGGATGTTAGTGGATATTTATTTATTTATTCAGTGCAAGTGACAAACAATCAGTCATGCCTTATTCAATACCGAGATCGTTTAATCATTATTTGCAGCGTACATAAAAATGTGGGCATGGGAATTGTAGTTACTTTATGAATAGTGAAAGATGGAACAGATTTTCACTAAAATAATATTTTATTAACATAAAAATACCCAGGGTTAGCGGTCTACTATAATATCTACATTCTTAATTATATAATTCGGGATCCAGCCACCGGTACAGTACAGGATACCTGTTGGCAACCATTTGTAGTTTGTCACAGAGTGTTTTTAAAATCTGCCTCTAATATAATAATAATGTATGAAATGTCTTTTGAATATTTGAGAGTCTACAAGTAATGCGCAACGTGTAGAAACAATTTAAAAGGATTGCCAGCAGCCTTTATATTTCAATTGTATAGTTGCAAATCGAAACATAAATACTGTGATATTATTATTTATTTTTTATGTTATAAGTGTACAGGGCGGTCAGGATGTTCACCTGATGATAAGTGATACGCCTAACCATGACAGAGCGGCATTAAAAGAGACCACAACTAATAGACAGTTATTATCCTCCATCAATGCCGTACTGCGCCCGTCATCCGACGACGACAGACGTTAAATCTCTTATACTAGTAATTTCAATAGCTACAGGGCCCTCATCCCGAAACATAAAAGTGCTTAGCACTCCTGTTTCATGGGGCGATATCTGGCACTGTGGTGGTACATACCTAGATAACTCAGTACCGAGTCTACCACCTTATAATGAACTTTTCAATGCAAACTATCCTCGTGGATGAGACATGACCTCAAATAGAACTTGCCCAGAAAAAGCCTATTCACTCCTATTTTAAAACTCAATTAATATAAGATTTCTTGATAATAATAGTTTATAGTATCTCTCGGGTACCTTAATTAAAACTTAATTACATCCTCATAGTCCCAATTCTCTGAAAGGAGCTTTGAAAAGGTTGATTGTCTGTAAGAATCGTAATAAACCTTTTTCAAATCTTTCTTTAGAACGTTGTCAGGTTAGGAAGCAATTTTGTATTGCTGTTCTCTTAAAAGTTTTCAAATTTTATAAATAACTTCGCATAGTTGGTTAAGCTTTAAAATAATTATGCTGAAAAATTTAATTATTTTTTGTCATAAAATGTAGAGAAAATAATATGCATTGCAAAATATCATCACTCTGATATTAAACAATCAATCTATTGATTTTAATCGCCCTGTGGCAACGGCAATGTTTCTTTACCTGGTTTAAGAGACCTAACATCTGTCGTCTTAAGTGACAGGTGCAGAGCAGTGTTGACGGAAAAAATAGTACCTACTGTTATTAATTTCCTTCAACACTGCTTCTGTCATGGTCAGGCGTATCACTTACCACCAGTTGAGCGAGCTGACCGTCCCGTTCTCTTATGAAATAAAAAAATATATAAATGATTAAAGTCTTTTGTACTTCACTAACTAAATCAAGTTGTCTTAAGTTAAGGTCCAGCTATTCAAATTTGTAAAACTGATATTTTAAATGGCTTAGTAAAATACTGCATGTTTAATAAGATAAGATTATTATAGGACTGACATGTACACAAGTATAAAAGTCCAAAATAAAGATAAAAAAAACTTAATCAAACTAAAATATGCTTTATTCAAATGAATCTTTAAAAGGTACTTTAGAGTCGTCAAAATAGAAGTTACAATATTAAAGCTTGGTAGGTATTTTATTAAGTACAAATAATATCTACGAAGGCATGTCTTACGTCTTTGGACATAGCAATAGGTGACATGCTGCTATCTTCAACGTCAAAAATGTAAGATAAACGCTCCCCGAAATTTCTTATTATCTTAATAGCTTTGCCGTCAAACAAAAAGCTTAATTACACGGCCCGCGTCTTGCCATCTCCATTATTATAGGATCCTCTCGGAATAATAAATATAAAGGACTGTAATATTTATTTTTATGCGTCCACTCCAAATTTAATAACTCCCCATATTAATCAGGTGCGCCCTTATTTAATTTTTACTAGGGCAAGATGTTTAGCTGGTTATGCAATATTGTTTTTTTTATGTACACACTTTTTTTCATTTATCCTACTAACTGGAAGTGTAGGTATCAAGTATACATACGACTCATTTGGTGTAAGGGTTGATCCCCGGGCATTACAAACATTTATTTGCTATGACTGTTTGTGACCCATGATATAAATGATTGTTGTGGCCTGGGTGCTGGCTATGTTTAATGTCAGTGGATATTTATTTATTTATAGTATAATTGTACGAAGCCTAAAATCGCATTGCTTAAAATTAAAAAAATTGGCCAAGCGCGAGTCGGACTCGCATGTGGAGGGTTCCGCACCTACTACAGCTTTAATATGATAAAATAGTGGTTCACTGTTCAAATTATTATTAAAACCTAATAGCGGTTCACAGAATACATATACGTACAAAGTTTGAATAGTGTAGTGCTTATAGTTTCGGAGAAAAAGGGAATGTTATATACGGATGGACGGACAGACAGACAGACTTGACGAATCTAAAGAAAAGACGGTTCCCATTTTTAGGGTTCCGTAGCCAAATGGCAAAAAACGGAACGCTAAAAATGGGTTCCGTCTTTTCACTCGCCACTTCACCGGTGACTCTGTAAAGTCCATCAATGGTCGACAGCGGAGGGTTATGAAATGTAATACGGAATGTAAATAAACATTTTTTCATTTTCATTTTCAATCCAAAGAGGTAATGCTGCCAGTATTTTCGGAACCTTGCGTAATATATATTTAAATTATATTTTTAGTGTGTAATATATTTTAATTTTCTTATTATATATATATATATAATATATATATATATATAATCTCCAACAGGCGAATTAAGTCTGAAAAATCATCGAATGAAACCAACGGAAAATTCCTTTATATGTCTTTCGTAAAATGTTAGTAATCGTTAGCGTATTCCTTAATACCAGAATAGAACCTACGCAAAGGATAAAAGGTTCTGACCTTTATTCTAAGTATGCCATCGCTATATCTAAGGTCGGTATACCCTTTAAACAATGTTGAGGTATTGGAAGAATGCGATCAAAGATTTTGCGTATCCCCAACAGGGTTATATGCGTGGGTACCTGAAACTCAACTATGTGATATAGCAATAACGCTTTTTGAAATGAAATGAAATCATTTATTTGTTAGACATAGGTGGTCAAATAGATAAACAGATGTTTGGTCATAGTTTTAGCATGTATCACTATGTCTTGCCTTTAGTAGGCGTACAAATTTTACATGTCAAAGTCATAATATGTTTTTAGTATACATTATTTAAATAGAACACAAATTTAAAAAGTAAAATATTAGTAATGTCAGCAAATAAAAAAATAAAAATCAAATAATAACAAATATTTAAGAAGTATGTCAAACATAAGACAATTGTATTATAATTATTATATTCATAGTTTATCAATAAAAAGTCCGTCAATGTATAGTAAGCTTTCCTTTTTAGTATACATAGTAAATGTTTACGGAACATGTTGTATTCATATTTTTTAATTTTGTTGGTAATTTATTATAAATTTTAGGAGCCATACATAATATACTATTTCCTTTAAGGGCAGTTTTTGTAACAGGTGCACTTAGTTTGTTGCCGTGACGTTTAATCTTCTTAATCTGACCATCAGACAATGTAGAAAATAGGTGTAGATTTCTTCTTACAAACATAGAGATCTCATAAATGTAGAGAGATGTTACTGTCAATATTTGTAATTTGATAAAATGGGGTTGACAACTGTCTTCCCGTTTTAATGACATAATAGCCCTAATACATTTTTTTTGTGCTCTAAAAACCATTAGTTTGTTAATGCTATTTCCCCAGAATATAATACCATATCGCAATATAGAAGCAACACATCCGTTGTAGGCGGTTAGAACAGTCTCTATATTGGCCACTTTAGTTAAATTTTTATCCCTAAATTTTGGATCCATTTATTACTAAAGTTTTTTTTTAATGTTATAGCGGGCAAACGGACGGCACATCTGATGGTAAATGACGCCGTCGCCCGTGTACACTTGCAATAATAGAGCAAAGAAATGCGTTGCCGGCGTTTAAGTTTTTTAGAAAACTGTTATTACGACACCGCATTGAGCAATTTTTTTATTTAAAAAAGCAATTAATTTTGTCTTTATTGCTTTTTGTATGTATTTGTAAATACAAATATGGTTGAGAAATATGGTTGAGATGTACGAATAAATATTCGTACATCATAATCATCTGTTTAATTTTAAGTGCCCACCGAGGGGCATGTGCCTTCCCATACCCGGATGTATAGGCCTTAGTCGTCCACGCAGGCCTAGTGCGGTCAGGCCGACTTCACGTAGAACCTTTGGATTTCCTTTACTGTAAAAGCTTTTTTTTCGAACTGAGTACTGGTGTTAGCCGCAGACGGCCTTTACAGCTTCACCGGGCATTGGAGCGCAGACGGCTCTCAGCCTTAAAATTCACACGAGCCTAAGGGCGTCCCAGAGTGGGACTTGAACCTCGGCTTCGGGCGTTGCGGGGGATGACTTGGTCGTAACATATGTTTGGGGTACTGGAAAAGCGTCGGATAATCCGTGCAAATCAATGGGCCACCTACGCTCTATAATTCGTACATTCCGATTTCGTTTCATTCATGATAATCTAGAAGTCCTTTGTTCTAGTGTCCCATTTTTTTAAATTTGTTTCGTAACTGTTTTCAAACACATTAAATGTTTTTGTTTCTTCCGTCTATTTTTTTACATTCAAGCAGCGCCATCTAGCCCTATATTAAGCGAGGAGGTTTTAGTAAGTGTACGAAGCAACTGATAAACATACTTATTTTTTTTTGTAAATACATTCATACTGTACATAGAAACACCCAGACCATTACAAACAGATATGTTCGTACACAAAAATGTTTGTAATGTCCGGGGATCGAACTCGGAATCCTTGGTGTGGTAGCTGACGTCTTGACCATTGCACCACATGGGTCGTCAATATGAATGCGTAATTTAGAGGTATTTCTTTCTGAATTGATATACGGCTCTAATAAAAGCCAGATTAAATAACCTATTTGGTTTGAGGGCAAATATAAAAATCAATTTGTTACATAACAAAACCACGCCTAATTTCCTTTGCAGAATGGGCCAAAATAAATGTCAGCCGCACACCGATTCGCTTTTCGTTTGATCATACGATGTAATTGTAATATTTCACAACGAAATATCTTCATGAGGGCACAAATAAACTTGACCCTCTGTCAGATACATTGCTTGCTAAGCGTGAGTTCTGCATTAAGTTTTAGGTTCGGTTACATTATTTTATTTGAAGTTAAATTATGAACACAAATATCAAATAAATGATTTTATTTACAAACTGCGACGTTAGACAGCGAGTCATATTCATCATCAGCTCACCGAGGGGCACGAGCCATCCCCAATTAGGTGTACAAGCCTTAGTTGTCCACGCAGGACCAGTAGGCCGATTTTATGCACAACTCCGGAGCCACCGGTGCTCCTGTCATATTATATCAACATTTACAAGCAACACAGATCTCCAAAATAAGCATAAGAGAGATTACTCGAGCGTACATAGCTGACAGCGAAAGGTAATTGGTAGAGCTCAAAGTTTCTGCTTTATATTAAACTATGTGTATAACAAAAAAATGTTTGTAAATAATGCCGAGTTTATATCATGAAGGCAAAAAGTTTGTATAAAAATTGGTCATTAAAAAAGGTCAAAGACAAAATCAAATTTAAGTAACAATAAGCAATTATGAAAGTAAAACATAATGAAAAATAAATTTTGAAACATTTTAATTAACAAAGCAAAAATATATACAGATTTATATACCGAACCTTTTTAATTATGATATGTACCATACATTAATAATTTCCTGTTTATTTCATCATCATAATGAGAGCTTATTTTTCGATGTACCAGGATCGAAAGTCAAAGTACGAGATTTTTAGCTGCTTATGTACGAGGAATTTCGTTTCGGGGACGACGTCACACACAACCTTTGAATCTCTTCGCAGGCATGCGCAGGTTTCCTCACGAATACTATTTTCGAAAACATCGGTACGTGGCGGGATTTGAACATCAGCCCTTCCGGTAGGAGGGCAATAATCCTCACCATTGAGCCACCGACGCTAATGTTTATTAAGAGAACTGATAAATTTTGTTTAGATCTGTATATAGTCATTTAAAATATGTCATTACAAGTAACACAAAACACGATATCCCGCCTTCAATAATATTAGAAATACAATATTCCTGATATAATATCTTGCTGTGCCTACGTCGTTTTCAATAAACAAAAAAGACGCCGGTAAAAACAGGATCCGCAGTTCACGAAATCCGAGATGTCTCGCGATATATTTTCCCTTTACAATATACTGAATTCACATGTGTATTTGAAGAAATAAATATAAACTGAAACAACGGGGCTTCAATTCCATTTAGTTGACATAAATAAATAAAATAAATATCTACTGACATTCACTCATCATCACCTCAAAATACGTCCCCACCGAGGGACACGAGCCTACCCGTATAGAGTGATTAGGCCTTAGTCGTCCACGCGGGCCCAGTGTGGATTGGACGACTTCACACACAACCTTCGAATCTCTTCGCAGGTGTGCATGAAGGTTTCCTCACGATGTTTTCCTTCACCAAAGAGCATCGGATAACGTACATATATTTTCGAAAATTCGAAAACACATTGGTACGTGTCGGGATTTGAACCTCAGCCCTCCCGGTAGGAAGGCGACAGTCCACACCATTGAGCCACCGACGCTCTTACTCAGCATTTCTGACATTCACTCAGCGCTATATTATATTTTTTTGTGAATATATTACACATAGAAAACACCCAGAGCAATACAAACAGACTTGTTCATAAAACCCAGAACCTTGATGTAATAGCCGATTTCTCAACCATTACACCAGATAATAATTATAATAATAATAATCTTTATTGAAACCAAATTACACGTTTTCAAGTAACTGTAAACCGTTAACACCTGCAATAGTCAAAGACTGTCGCAGATGCTAGCGCCCACCTCACCATAAACGGGTGTTTCAGACAAGAGCTTTATATAATTATAACACTTCTTATTAAATAGTATAACGAACAAAGACAAAAGTATCTATATAATAATATTTATGAAAGTAAGAAAGATATGTGTGGGTGATAGTGCTGGTGTAATAGTTTAAGTTTGCGTGCGTGTTATGTGTGTGTGTGTATGTGTGCATGTGTGTTGCCAGAGCACAGATTCTACTTTATTAAGGCCTCGACCGACCTCAAAGATCGCGATACCATAACGATACGATTTAAAAGGTGCGACAAAGAACCTTCTCAATGGGAACATCAGGCTGCCAAGCGTCCCGAGTGGAGATCTTTAGTGAATGGAAAAATTTTGACTTTGAAGCTAATCGACGTTTGGAGCTCGATGCTAAGCGTGATGAACTAAAAGCCCGACCACCTGCGGCAATAAGTTATCACTATATAAATGGTGTCCTTACATGCCCGCAATGCGCGAGAACATGCATAAAGAAGATTGGTTATATAAGCCACGCAAGAGCGCATGAGCGCTTACATCGTTGGCACGTTTTATAGACAAATATATTGTAAAAGCACAAAAATGTTTGAAAGGAGTGACTGCTGAGTTTCTTGCTGGATTCTTCTCAGTGGACAACAACAGTCCGAACCAGTGGTAGAATCAAATTTGATATTCATAAGTGTTCTTTATGGACCCAAATTGAATATATATATTTTCATTTTAATTTTTCATTTCATCGGAGTTGAAGCATCGCCATAACCGAAATCGGTTGGAGAGAGAGAGAGTTGTGTGTGTGACACACGGTACTTTACAATCCAACTGTGAATTTGGTATTCCGTTACACGTTTGATGTTAATGGTTTAAATCAAACAAACAAAAAAAACTTTATTCAAATAAATCTGTTATAGATACTTATCTTTAAGTTTTTAGTTTAAAAAACAATGACGATTCAAAAGTTTGAATCGTCATTGCTTTTTTTTTTGTTAATTTTTCAAATTATTTATTTCTTACATACAGCGCGGGAATGTTCCCAGAACACTGGCAGTTTTGGGAACCCTGCCTCTGTCAGACGCACTTTACGAATTTGTTACATAATATATTTTATTTCATTTAAAATACAAAAAAGTATTTGTCAAAATTACATTAAAGACAGCAGCTGTCATTTTGAGGACATATTTTATTATTAATTATTAATGACAATCCGTCATTTTTTTATTCGTCCATGGTCAAGGTTAAGAAATCAAATCAAAGGAACATAGAACAAAGGTACAGCCAAAGGACGTGTAAAATTACACAAATCGTTATATATGTCATTATTTTTCCCTTCACCTACAACATGAGAACGTCTGGGCTTTTATGATATAATGAAAGGTTGGAAAGGAATTTAGACGAGGCACAAGTGGAACGCTATTATTATATTGTACCTACATTGTTTCTAAATTTTATAAACTGATTCACAGTGTTCAGCTCTGTGGAACATCTACAGGTGGGATTGGCACAAGCGATAATGAACCTTTCAATGCACTGAATAGAGTTTCTATTCAAACTGTGATGTATAAGAATTTAATTAGTCTTTTGTTTTATTCCTCAGGGACAAGAACGTTCTCTTTTTGAAATTCTTTTCGAAAATCGAACTTTTACTTACAAGTTTTTTTTAATTATATTTTTATTATAACACCTTCTTTGAGTTTATAAATTTCCTTCCTCATGTCTTATATGTATGCCGGTGTATATAATTATGTGTATATATACATAGGTGGGTACTTAGCTAATAAACCTAGTTTAGTTTAGCAATGTAGTTACCTACAGCCTACATGTGGTGTATTAAATGCAGAACATTATAATTAATCACCATGAGGAACAAGTTTTGGTGCGCGCACGCACCGTAGTATCAGGGTTGCCAACATGACCAAATTACATGATGACATAGCATACACTGAATAATTGTGCAGCTGTTGGCATAGCATAAACTGTTGTGGTGGTGGTTCACTTATGGCATAAAAAAACACCAGTGAAATGTTATTATTCCAATACAACATGTTGGTTTAAAATGGTAGTTGTAAAGTAGAACGAATGGCGTTACCAATTAAAATAAACCATAAAACACAACGAAAGCGCAATATTTTACTATTGAAACACAATTACGAACCTATTAATTATGAATAAGTGGAATTCCCAGGTCTTCACGTTTCCTTAATTTATGAACTAAATATATAATGTGGCAACCACAGATTTCCCAATTATGGAGATGGGGCAAGCCGCGTTTAAAGTGCGACAACTGTAAGCTCAACGAGCATACACTGGCTGCCAGTTTACGCTCTGTGAGACGAGTCAAGACGCACGAATATAAGAAGAAATTACCGTTTTTTTCCAAAATGCCATCCTGTGCAATTGTAACATGCCATCATCGCAATGAATCAGAAAATTTACCAAGAAATATAATAACTTTTCACAGGTAAGAGCCGAAAAGAAATTGCGACACTGGGACTGCCTATAAACTTGGCGGCTTGTCCAGTCTAATGTATATTCTGATGTCTGTGGTGGCAACCCTGTCAAAGTCCACCGTACCCGCATGTCACATATGCGACGGGTAGACTTTCACTTCGCGCCCTATAGAAACGTGTTTAATAACCGCACAAGTGTTCACTGACATATAGGCCATATAAGATCACCATATGGTAGCACTTTATATTTTTTTTGTGTTAAGTATAAATAAATAAATACCTATCTTCTGTCATTCGCCATCTAGCCCCAAGTAAAGCGTGAAGCTTGGTATGGGTACTAAACAACGGATAAACATACCTATATGAATAAATATTTTCTTCTTTCTTTCTTTCTACATATTTTTTGTAAATACATAGATAATATAGATGGAAACACCCAGACTAATACAAACAGACATGTTCATGCACACAAATGTTTGTACTGCCCGGGGATCGAGCCCCGAACCCTTGGTGTAGTAGCCGACATCTCAACTATTACACCAAATGGGTCGTCATTAGAATGTTGTCATTTCCGTAAATAATTTTGTGATTAATATAAATACTAGTTCATATTTATATTAATAAATATTATCTGGTTAAGGTGGCGGGTAGCAGATGGATGTCAACTGCAAGGGATCGGTCCGCGTGGAAATCATTAGGGGAGGCCTTCGTTCAGCAGTGGACATAATTGGGCTGTAATGATGATGATGATGATGATGATTTATATTAATCACTAGTAGGTGAAGGAAAACATCGTGAGGAAACCTGCGCAAAACTGCGAAGAGATTCAAAAGTTGTCCGTGAAGTCGTCCAACCAGCACTGGGCCCGCGTGGATGATTAAGGCCTAATCATCCTATACGGGTAGGCTCGTGCCCCTTGGTGGGGAGTTTAATGAGCTGATAATGAAGATTAGAAATACATTCAGAAAATGAAAAATAAATCAATGCTGGAATATCGAAAATGTCAACGGAAGGATATCGCAACTACGAGTACACCCATATTATAATCGAAAATGAATGATATAAAAGTGTAGATTCGTGATATGCTCACAAAACAATCGAAAAAGTGTTCCGAATGCAGCGACAGCACACACACATATTTCGAATAAGCACATTTACCTAAACAAAAGCCTACAAACTGTATTCTCTTCGGTTTTTGAGCACTGGTGGCGTGTCTACCTTTATTATACAGAATATGATTGACTACACCCATATATAATCGAAACGATATTTTAAAATAACGCGATCGGACTGCAGGTAAGAACACATCGCGATACTGCGTGGGTTACGCACGATTGTGTAATGTAGGATGTGATCCACAGATTTCCCAATACAGATGGGCAAGCCGCGTTTAAAGTGCGACAACTGTAAGCTCAACGAGCATACACTGGCTACCAGTTTTACGCTCTGTGAGACGATCAAGACGCATGAATATTAGAATAAATTACCGTTTTTTCCAAAATGCCATCCTGTGCAATGCAACATGCCATCATCGCAATGAATCAGTAAATTTACCAATAAATATAATAACTTTTCACAGGTAAGAACCGAAAAAATTGCGACACTGGACGCCTATAAACTTGGCGGCTTGTCCAGTCTAATGTTTATTCTGATGTCTGTGATGTGATCCAATGTAACCAGTNAATAACCGCACAAGTGTTCACTGACATATAGGCCATATAAGATCACCATATGGTAGCACTTTATATTTTTTTTGTGTTAAGTATAAATAAATAAATACCTATCTTCTGTCATTCGCCATCTAGCCCCAAGTAAAGCGTGAAGCTTGGTATGGGTACTAAACAACGGATAAACATACCTATATGAATAAATAAATATTTCTTTCTTTCTTTCTACATATTTTTTGTAAATACATAGATAATATAGATGGAAACACCCAGACTAATACAAACAGACATGTTCATGCACACAAATGTTTGTACTGCCCGGGGATCGAGCCCCGAACCCTTGGTGTAGTAGCCGTCATCTCAACTATTACACCAAATGGGTCGTCATTAAAATGTTGTCATTTCCGTAAATAATTTTGTGATTAATATAAATACTAGTTCATATTTATATTAATCACTAGTAGGTGAAGGAAAACATCGTGAGGAAACCTGCGCAAAACTGCGAAGAGATTCAAAAGTTGTCCGTGAAGTCGTCCAACCAGCACTGGGCCCGCGTGGATGATTAAGGCCTAATCATCCTATACGGGTAGGCTCGTGCCCCTTGGTGGGGACGTTTAATGAGCTGATAATGAAGAATCATTAGAAATACATTCAGAAAAATGAAAAATAAATCAATGCTGTAATATCGAAAATGTCAACGGAAGGATATCGCAACTACGAGTACACCCATATTATAATCGAAATGATGAATGATATAAAAAGTATAGATTCGTGATATGCTCACAAAACAATCGAAAAAAGTGTTCCGAATGCAGCGACAGCACACACACATATTTCGAATAAGCATACATTTACCTAAACAAAAGCCTACAAACTGTATTCTCTTCGGTTTTTGAGGCACTGGTGGCGTGTCTACCTTTATATATACAGAATATGATTGACTACACCCATATTATAATCGAAACGATATTTTAAAATAACGCGATCGGACTGCAGGTAAGAACACATCGCGATACTGCGTGGGTTACGCACGATTGTGTAACGTAGGATGTGATCCACAGATTTCCCAATACAGGAGATGGGGCAAGCCGCGTTTAAAGTGCGACAACTGTAAGCTCAACGAGCATACACTGGCTACCAGTTTACGCTCTGTGAGACGAGTCAAGACGCATGAATATTAGAATAAATTACCGTTTTTTTCCAAAATGCCATCCTGTGCAATTGCAACATGCCATCATCGCAATGAATCAGTAAATTTACCAATAAATATAATAACTTTTCACAGGTAAGAACCGAAAAGAAATTGCGACACTGGGACTGCCTATAAACTTGGCGGCTTGTCCAGTCTAATGTTTATTCTGATGTCTGTGATGTGATCCAATGTAACCAGTTCTACCAGTTATATACCATGTTGAAAGTTTGTACGACAGTTTAATTACTACCGGTGAATCCATTGAATAGTTTTGTAGTTTGTTATTTGTCGCTTAAGATTGGTAATGCAAAAGTCATCCGGCCCGAAGGACTATTCATTAGTACAACACAGATACGGTATGAACCATCGTCATCATCAGCTCATTAAACGTCCTCACCGTGGGGCGCGAGCCTACCTGTATAGGTTAGGCCTTAGTCGTCCACGCGGGCCCAGTGCTGGTTAGACGACTTCACGCACAACCTTTGAATCTCTTCGCAAGCGTGCGCAGGTTTCCTCACGATGTTTTCCTTCACCGTACGAACGTCGAATAACGTACATATATTTTAGAAAATTCGAAAACACATTGGTACGTGTCGGGAGTTGAACCTCAGCCCTCCCGCTAGGAAGGCGACAGTCCACACCATTGAGCCACCGACACTCTATGTATCATATATGAAGGACCAATTAATATTTTAATAGTCAATTGAAATACAATTAGTACAGCATGGGATCATAATTTTAAAAAATATTTTTTATTTTGTCTTTATTTTTTAATTACTGTTTTTGTATTTTTTATTTTTCCCTTTGGTAAAATTTATCACTGCACTGTTTTTCTCTCTTTTAATGTGCAATTATGTAGTTTTCTTTTTCTTTCTTTCATTACCATTATAAAAGGAAGAATAGAAAAGAAGAAACTTCCGCGAAAAGTGCGATGGCCGATAAAAATTAAAATGCGGCGTTAAGGAATTGCAAATTAATCGTGCAAAACTCTTAATGGTGGTACACGGAATACCTCAAAGCCGCCTTATTTGTCAATGGGGCGGCCTTTATTCGAACCTCCTTGGAATTCTAGACTGATGGAATCCACCGACACGACAGTTCTAATTGCTTAATATTTGTCTAAGTTAAAACGGTAATATCATATTCATAAAGCCAGTTACTTAAAATACTTTCACGAGTAAACATTAATATTCAACTTTATAATAAATAATACCTTCAATTGCTTGAATTGCAGGTTTTTTTTAATTATAAAAAAAGAAAAATGATACTCTATAGTATGATATATTATAATCGTCGAAGGCGTCGGTAGCTCAATGGTGTGGACTGTCGCCCTCCTACCGGGAGGGCTGAGGTTCAAATCCCGACACGTACCAATGTACTTTCGAATTTTGGAAAATATGTGTACGTTATCCGACGCTCTTACGGTGAAGGAAAACATCGTGAGGAAACCTTCATGCAAGCCTACTAAGGGATACGAAAGTTGTGTGTGAAATCGTCCAATCCGCACTGGGCCCGCGTGGACGACTAAGGCCTAATCACCCTATACGGGTAGGCGCGTGCCCCTTGGGACATTTAATGAGCTGATGATGATGATCATATTCATAAAGCCAGTTACTTAAAATACTTTTATGACAGAACATAAATATTCAAGTTTTTTATTTAAAAAATAACATACAATTGCATTATCTAAATGATAAGTACTCATGGACGTGTTGATCTCCACGCGTGCACTGTACACATATTTATCTGAAATTTATTATGTTTTTAAGTATTTTTTAATTATGTATTGCTGATCAATCACAAAGGGTTTTACATGATTTTTAGGGTTTAAAAATATTTAATTTTTGTTTCTCTAGATTTGCCTCATATTGGGTGAAGTATTTTGAATTACGATTAGGGACATATTTTTAAAAAATGCCAATGTACTCAATTTCACCGTGTATATTTATTTTGATTAGAAACTGTATAATGTTGTACAAAACACAATTTTGTTTGAAAAGTGTAACTACTACTTC
The DNA here is from genome assembly GCA_019425675.1 of Leucinodes orbonalis. Taxonomy (NCBI): domain Eukaryota; kingdom Metazoa; phylum Arthropoda; class Insecta; order Lepidoptera; family Crambidae; genus Leucinodes; species Leucinodes orbonalis. The sequence continues at coordinate 76,222 of PQWD01007027.1, read as the reverse complement.
TCTTGCTGGATTCTTCGCAGTAAATAACTACAGTCCGAACCGGTACGAGCTTCATTTGGCATTCATAAGTGTTTTATAAGAACCTGAATTAAAAATTAAAAGACATTTTGATTTGACAACAAACTCCATACTCAAATTGGGCTATTTAGGTCTTTGAGAATGACAGAGGATAGTTATTTGTGAGAATGACAGTGGATTAAACTTTCTACATATCAGCGTTCTCTATAAGATTCCAATAGTACTTAAGACCTTCAATTATACGATCACAGATTGTACCCTATCCAAACACGTCTTGAAGATTATTGGTCTTAATATTCAAAACTTTGAACTAATCCCATAACGCACTGGAGGGCTGTTTAAACCTCTTATAAGTCCACAATGGACGGCCAAATTGTCCCTTCAGTTGTAAAGTTGCCGACGATTTGGGGCGAAATTGCCTCCGAATGGGGCAAATTCTTTCTACGGGCCGTAATAACGTAATGACGTCACTAACGCTGAAGGATTATGACGCAATCTACCCGGGTTTCTTGTGAGTGGACGAATGGTTAACGCTTTCTGATTGGTTTATTTATTCAAAAGAAAAAATTTTTTTTTGGAAACATTCACTATAATTATAAGGAACTGTTCCCATAAAAGGTTATTAACATATTTATTGTCATATCAGTCATCGGTGACTGATTAATAATAAACATTTTATTGTGTGTGATTTTAAGGTTAATAATTATTAAGCTGAAGCAAATTACAGAGTACACTTTTCTTTGCACTAACTTCTAGCCTAGAGTGGCTTGAAAACTGACTGCGAAATTAGACCATGACATTCATAATTCTCGGATTAAGTCTAAATAGAGAATGTAGTACTGTGTTCAAAAATATAAAAATAAAACAAAAAAATATTAGATGAAAATATAAAACAAATTTATGTCCACCCACCAATCCAACGCATTTCTGGGACTTGAGGTCTTGCAAATGTTCATGGGCGGCGGTGTCACTTACCATCAGGTGAACCTCGTTTGCCTCCTGTTCATTAAAAAATAACCCGTGCGAAGCCATAACAGGACTCTAGTATTAGAATAAAACGCAAACTAAAACCGAAGGTAACGATTACTTAGCGAGTATACCCGCGCCGCACTGCTAGTACTAAATACGCCATAAGTCAACTATATCTTTTACAACAAATTTTAATTTATGTATATAACACACATTAATGTTCACAATAATTCCTTTTTTTACTTATTGTAAAACAATAAACTATTGTTTAAGTGTAAAACCTATTACAAAAGTTTGCCGGCCAAAGCTCGTTAAATCCAATGACGTATTTTAATTTTCCTTCTTTGTGTCTTTCGCTCAGTGTTTCATAAAATGCAAAATATTTTCATGTGATTTTACTTTTCATATGACACAGTGTATTCGCTGGGAAGCTCTCGCCGTATAAATCTTTGTTAGCAAAATACCCGGCTGACATTTCATCCCGGGGACCTCTTAATTATACACTAATTAAAATTTAATAAGGCAGTGGGTTTGCGAAGCATATTTAACGGGTTTACGGTATTGTTTGAGTCTCTTGATTAGCAAATATTCTATTGGATTCTGATATATTATTAACTAGAGCGTCGGTGGCTCAATGGTGTGGACTGTCGCCCTCCTGCCGGGAGGGCTGAGGTTCAAATCCCGCCAAGTACCAATGTGTTCGAATATATATGTACGTTACCCGACGTTCTTACGGTGAAGGAAAACATTGTGAGGAAACCTGCGCACGCCTGCGAAGAGATTCAAAGGTTGTGCGTGAAGTCGTCCAATCCGCACTGGGCCCACGTGGACGACTAAGGCCTAATCACCCTATACGGGTAGGCTCGTGCTCCTCGGTGGGGACGTTTAATGAGCTGGTGATGATGAAGGCAGTGGGTTTGCGAAGCATATTTAACGGGTTTACGGTGATGGTTTGGTCTGTTTGAGTCTCTTGATAAGCAAATATTCTATTGAATTCTGATATATTATTAACTAGCTACCCGCCCATGCTTCGCACGGGTGCAATGGTGATATTCGTAATAAGCACGCTCCCGCCTGCCCGGTCGTCCGGTACCGGCGCAAATGCTACGTACCACAATTGTTAAATCTGTAATATCTTCGAAAATATTGATTTAAATCATATGTTATAAGGGCTATATAGATTGATATTTAATCGACAATGTATTTAAGGTATTTAATTGGATAAGGATTAATGCTGTATTGATTAAAATCGCTTCGAAAATTGGCCATTATTTGTCGTAAAAAGGAAATGACAAAAACTGTTATAGTGGGATATCCATAGGAGATACATATATAAAAATCATTATTCTTAATAATGATAATATTAATTATACATATTCTACTCTAATGTCAGTGACCTTTGCAATATCTGCCAAAATGGCAGTCACAGCGAGCACGCTGGAATACCGCAAACACGTTTGCGGTTTCTAATAACATTGTAATTTCAAATGCGGCGAATCTCGGGCATTTGCTGGTCTATCATTTATTGGTATGGTAATTAAAAAATTAAAGATGGGAAGTAAATGGATAAAAGCAAACTCTAATGAAACACAAATGCACTCAAATGCAACTCGAAAAAACTTTCAAACCGAATTAATGTTTATTTTGAGCGTTGGTGGCTCAGTTTTGTAGACTGCTGACTTCCGATCTGGAGGGTGCAGGTTCAAATCCCGTCACGTACCAATGAGTTTTCGAATTTTTGAAATTATAATATGTACGTTATCCGACGCACTTTAATATCGTGAGGAAACCTGCGTACGCCTATAAAGAGATTCAAGGGTTGTGCGTGAAGTCGGCCAATCCGCACTGGGCCTGCGCTCACGATTAAGTCCTAATCACCCTTTACGGGTAGACTCGTGCCCCTAGGTGGGGACGTTTAAGGGCTGATGATGATGAAGTGAACGGGACGATTAGTGCGCTCGCTGGTAAGTGATACGCCTGACCATGATAGATGCAGTATTGAGGATATAAATAACAGTAGGTAGTCATTGTCTTCCGTCAACACTGCCCTGCACACTGTCACCCAAGACGACAGTTATTAGATCTCTTATACCCGGTAGTTTTACTAGCTACAGAGCCCTCAACATGAAGAAGTGCAAAACATGTACATTTCACGGGACGCTATCTGGCACTGCGGCGGTATCTAGACGCCTCAGTTCCGAGTCTACCATCTAGTATTTAATCAGATGATTCATCATCATCAACTCATTAAACATCCCCACTGAGGGGCACGAGCCTACCAAATCGTCCACGCGGGCCCAGTGCGGGTTGGACGACTTCACGCACAACCTTTGAATCTCTTCGCAGGCGTGCGCAGGTTTCCTCACGATATTTTCTTTCACCGTAAGATTATCGTAATGATAACTATATCACAAAATATAAGAACTTTCGCAAAGTTTGAACTATGCAATTAAAACGCAATGACAATCTTAGGCAAGATCTCGCAAGTTCCTGGCCTTTCGTTATCGCTAAATCTTGCTAACAATACACACCAACATATTCACATCTCCTTAAACTTTAATTGTCTATGTTGATAACATACAAAGTTGTATGAGACTCGTGTAATTATATCTTGAAGTTTCACTCTGTAGCCTCAATATAGAGTAATTTTATAGATTTTTCAATAATGATGGGCCTGCTCTTGAGCACAGACTATCCTGTTGGAAGAGACGTGCGCTAAGATGGAGCGAGCTTACCCAGAAAAAGCCTATGAGTACCCAGTGTACCTTGACGACTCAGTAGAGTCGGTAGGTAGGTACTCCGAGTCTACCATATAACATACAATAACCAGGGAAAGGGAATGGAATGACCTCCCTGCGTTTGTGTTTCCGGCCACTTACAACCTCGTGGCATTCAAAAAACGAGTGAATAGGCTTTTTCTGGGCAAGCTCGCTCCATCTTAGAGCACGTCTCTTCCCATAGGATAGTCTGTGCTCAAGAGTAAGCTCATCAGATATAAAAAAAAAACCATCTAGTAATTAGAGAGAAAGATAGAAAAACATTTATTTAGTGCAAATTAAAATGTCAAAATACATGCTAATCCTTAAAATAATATATAAAAAATATTACTACCAAAACTGCTTGCATTGGGAATAGGCAAGAATAAGTCATTCGGAACACAACGACTACACCAAATATCCAGTAAAACAAAAACGTTTAAAATGTAAACACATGCGAACAAATACCTTACAATCACGGTAATCGGAGTCCCTTACGATCCTATGCGATTCCTATTCGAGATTAATCTCGTAAAATATCAGGGATCACGTAAGATCAAGATCTCGTTACCACGAAAATCGCCTAAAAACCTTCCACGGCGCGGTTTCACTGTTTAGAAACCTTATTTGCAATGACATCTTTTTTTACGATATGACTCGGTATAAATGGTTTCCAACTTAGAATGGTTACACAAAAGTAAGAACTAATTTTGTGTTGTTAGCCCTGCTGGAATCTAGATGTAATTTGTTAACCTGCGAAGTTGTCATCACTAGAAAACTTATTAAGAAAATCTTTAAAAGTACTCGTAGAGAAAGTCAAGTTGTTACAAGTGATCGCTTGAAAATATTATTTAAAAAGCAGTTTTCATATTTTCAAGTTAAAGCTCTGTATAACTTAGATGTGTACACAAATCCTTAACCTCAAGGCTGTCATTGATAAGAAACTCATTATGAAAATCTTCTAGGGCACAGTGAAACTGACATTCGTAAGTGGTCACTTGAAAATAATATTAAAAATTAAGTTTTCGTCTTGAAAATGGAATTCTTTTGCTTTAGTTTTGCGTATCTTTTTTTCCTTTCAAATTATTTTTTTGATTTGGCGGCTTAACTTTAAGTTTGTCTTTGTATAATTTAAAATACTCTGTCAATAAAGATAAAATAGCATTCCACTTAGACGCAAGATATTATACACTTAAATTTATGTTTCTTTTGTTTTTAATAAACTTTAATCTATAAAATGTGTAACACAAGGTACTAGAAAATGACGAATGTTTTTACAAAAACCTTATCTATCCTTTAATGTGTTTAACTTTGTTTTACCTAAAGCCTTAATTTAGGATGATTGTACAGAATCTCACTAAGTGATGACTTACATTTTCGCAAATTCACTATTCCGTTAAGGTACAGAACTTAATTTGTTTAATAATTTCCTATTTGCCCTTGAATCAGTTTCGTTGTATATTTTGCCTGATAGTAGGTATATTCTCTTATAGTCTTATTAATTTCGGTTCGTATCAAAATAATATAGTTTACAAACATAGATCAAACTAACTTCCAATTTTATCTTTATTCTACTAGGAATTAAAAAATATGAATACTAACATGTTCCATAAACATTTACTATGTATACTAAAAAGGAAAGCTTACTATACATTGACGGACTTTTTTATTGATAAACTATGAAATATAATAATTATAACACAATTGTCTTATGTTTGACATACTTCTTAAATATTTGTTATTATTTGATTTTTATTTTTTTATTTCCTGACATTACTAATATTTTACTTTTTAAATTTGTGTTCTATTTAAATAATGTATACTTAAAACATATTATGACTTTGACATGTAAAATTTGTACGCCTACTAAGGGCAAGACATAGTGATACATGCTAAAACTACGACCAAACATCTGTTTATCTATTTGACCACCTATGTCTAACAAATAAATGATTTCATTACATTTCATTTCGAATCACTCAAAATTGTAAAAAAATTTCGACCATTCCGTCACATACTATATTCAATAATTTCCAAGTAGGCAATTTAGAATTAAACCTTTAACCCTCCAACTGCAGTTGCCGGATATAGCCAACAAAAACAAGATATATTTTCTATTGTATCTGGAATCATGGCGATGAAATGATAAGTTTCACTTAAAACTAATACATTGTTGTTGACGGTGACATGTCGCTGGTGGAAGCTGGATGCGAAAAGCGGAGGAGCTGGTTATCTAGCAAAATTGGGGAAACCTTATAACCAGCAGTAAACTGAAAGAACTGTAACTGGCCCGAAGGAGTCCTTTTTTATGATTATAAGGGTACCTTTAACACTTCTTAGTTTTCCACAAGTCTCGTATACCGAAGGTAATATAAGACGTGTGTTTTACTACCTCTTAGTTGTATTCCAAATAGGCTCCGTTCCTGTCGTAAAGTTTGCATGGGTAGGTTACTTGGAGAAACGTGTCTACTTGTGCTTTATTTATTTATTTATGTATGGTACACAAACAGGATACAGTCGTTACATGAAACACATTAAAATAAAACAGTTGACTGGACAGGACTGTAGCCCAGAGACGGTGTACACAGCGTGATTTCAGGACTTTTAAAAAATATAATAGGCTATAAAAATATTAGAAAAAAGAAAAAACAGAGTACTAACAAACTTACAATTAATAGCTTTCCAAAGTCGTTAAGGCTGAAGATATGGCTTTTTTATACCAAATAAAATTATCATGCTTTGCTCCCTTCGTGGTGTAGTGGTTAGCATTGAGTTTAGATCACTAAAACATTACAACTCTATGTGTAAAATTTTAAATTGTGTTTTTTTTTATTGTTGATCCACTTCATCATCATCAGCTCATTAAACGTCCCCACCGAGGGGCACGAGCCTACCCGTATAGGGTATTAGGCCTTAGTCGTCCACGCGGGCCCAGTGCGGATTGGACGACTTCACACACAACCTTCGAATCTCTTCGTAGGCGTGCATGAAGGTTTCCTCACGATGTTTTCCTTCACCGTAAGAGCGTCGGATAACGTACATATATTTTTCGAAAATTCGAAAATACATTGGTACGTGTCGGGATTTGAACCTCATCCCTCCCGGTAGGAAGGCGACAGTCCACACCACTGAGCCACCGACGCTCTATTATTGATCCACTTAAAAGGAGATTATTATTAATAATGAGAGTCAGTGGCTCATTGGTGTAGACCGTTGCCTTCTGATCTGGAGGATGCAAGTTCAAATCCCGCCACGTACCAATGTGTTTTCGATTTTATTAATGTATACGTTATCCGACGCTCTGAAAATACTCTGAGGAAACCTGCGCACGCCTGGGAAGAGATTCAATCTAGATTCAAGACGGCCAATCAGCACTGGACCCGCGTGGACGAATAAGGCTCGGGCCTACCCGTAACCCTTACTTATATTTGATCATACGTCTTTAGAATTATCCTCTGTTATTTAGATTTCAGATACATAATCTTAATCCTTGTCCATTTTCAAGCCATGCTTTAAAAATATTATTTACTGATCTATAAAGACTTTTATTAGTATTATTCTCAAGCAATATTTAGTCAGAAACATCTAATGGTAACAATTACAGGCCAAAGCTCCCCATACAAAACGTAATTTGAATCAACGCGCACAAATGTTGATTCCCCGGAGTCGTTCGCACTCAACTTCCCTCCGGTTTCGTGCCAACCGACTATTAGTTTCCAAGTGTTTGCAATGAACTCGGTACATATTACCTACAAATCTACTCCGGTTTCGTATTTGCTAAAGCATGCTCGAATAAAACGCATTTAATTTACGCATAATAATAATAAACGTTTATTTCGGACATGTTATTATATCCATATGGTTTAGTAGAGTGACTTAAAAATATTTAGTACATTTTAATATTTTTTACATACATTAACGAGATGGGATAAGTACACGCTGAGAGTACCCTTCTTACCAAGCACTGCTACATCGGCGACGTGAGTCGATCCATAAGCCAAATATAAAAAAAAATAGTTTAAAAACCTAGGAGCAATGCGTTTATGCACAGATTTCTCAATACAGGAGATGGGGCAAGCCGCGTTTTTAAGTGCGACAAATGTAAGCTCAACGAGCATACACTGGCTGCCAGTTTACGCTCTGTGAGACTAGTCAAGACTCACGAATATTAGAAGAAATTACCGTTTTTTCCCAAAATGTCATCCTGTGCAATTGTAACATGCCATCATCGCAATGAATCAGTAAATTTACCAAGAAATATAATAACTTGTCACAGGTAAGAACCGAAAAGAAATTGCGACACTGGGACTGCCTATAAACTTAGCGGCTTGTCCAGTCTAATTGTATATTCGGATGTCTGTGCGTTTATGGTTTCAAAATACGCACACATGAATTTACTTTGGGATCGATTCAAATACATATTTCACTTTCAAAGTCACTTAACGTGCTATGAAAGAGTAATGCTGGGTCTTTCTAAGGTATAAAATCAGAAATTTTGATATTTAATTTCAGTAAGTTGTAGTGGCAGGGGTTTAGTCACGTCTTTGCAGAACCGATGGCTGTTGCAACCAAGCTTTCGAATTAACCTCTCTTACTACAATGATGTAAAAAGTATAGATTCGTGATATGCTCACAAAACAAACGAAAAAAGTGTTCCGAATGCAGCGACAGCACACATACACATATTTCGAATGAGCGTACATTTACCTTAACAAAAGTCTACAAACTGTCTTCTCTTTGGCGGTTCATTTTTGAGGCACGGGTGACGTATCTACCTTTATATATACAGAATATCATTGCCTTACTACCGCAGCATAGCAAGCAATGTGTAGCACGTCGCGATACCCCTTATGTTTGTTACCGGCGTGTGCTGGGTCATATCTCTGTCCAAATGCCTATGCCGAGGTTTGAGTCCCACTCTCAAGTCAAAGTCAAAAACATTTATTTCAAATTAGGCTTACAAAAAGCACTTATGAACGTCAAAAAATATACAAAAATATATAAAAACGATTAAAATACTAAACTAAAAATATGAGTTTTGATGCTTTGAAAAAAAAAGCGCTTCAGTGGTTTGGCCTGTTGAGATCTGGGACGCCTTAAGGCTCGTTGTGTAAATGTTTAAGGCTGAGAGCCATCTGCGCTCGTTAATTGCCCGGTGAAGCTATAAAGGCCATCTGCAGCCAACAGCAGTAGTCAGTTCGAAGGAAAACGCCCTTCAGCTAGATGAAATGGGTACGAAAGGCTAGTGAATGCTGAATGAGGAATCGACATTCATAAGTGTTACATATGGACCTAAATTGAATAAGATATTTTTGTGCATAAAATGGCATGCCTGACATAGATTTCCTACAACCAAACGATATATAGTTCGATTGTAGGAAATACAATAAAAACCTATAGTTTGTAATTCGCAAGAGCTTTTGTTTAATCAATTGTGTGCTTGAACCAAAAGTGCAATATTGGTATGAAAAGTAAAACTTATGTCCAAAGATTTCAAAACTTTATGGCAGTGCTAACAGTATATTCCTAAGGTTGTATTTGACAAGCCTCTGAAATGTTTGTGTATAAAAATGAACACTGAAGCGTGAAATGAAACAAGTCAAGGAAGCCACTCACGCCGGTTCTTGAGTAATTGCCTTTAAAGATTATTTGCTTGACGAGTGGAAACTTTAGTTACTTTAATCTCTTTTATATATGAAATTTTCTATATATTTGTGTCTGTTTAAATGCCAACATTAAAATATTATTATTAGAAACACAAATAAATAATAACGACTAATATTATTTTATTGTGTTTTTATGATCACATTTAAGCTGAAAGGGCTCAAGCCCTCTGCATCAATAAATTAGTGATGATCTTTAAATTAGTCCTATATGATCAAATTCACAGTGGTTTTATGGTCACCATCTTTACTTTAATTCTAAACAGAAATCATATTGCATTAACCTTAAGGGATATCACTCTGTATTGAAGTATATTTTTTCTTGGCTATTTAAACCCAATTCCTCAATATACCCCAAGAAAACATCAACATTTTCAGCTTATTAAATGTGAAAATTCGAAACAACATTGGTATCTGGCGGGATTTGAAAGTGCACCCCTCATATCGGAAGGCAACAGTTCACATCAATGAGCCACCGACGCTCCTGCAAACAGAAAAAACAGCGATGTAGGTAATTGTAAATTACCAGAAGTACCAGTCAGTAATTTGGTCACTCTAAACCTTTATTTTTATTATTATTTGCACCTTAAAAGCGACTTTAGCAAAACCGTTCATACCGTTCTCTTCTTAAAGTTGACATTCCTGTACCAGGTTTTAAATTGCCTTATCAAAACATCAGCTACGGCATAATAGTACCTTAGCGTTGATTATTAAAGCTCATTTTCCTTCAACAGGTCTTCGCAACGGCGGTGCCCCAAATCTCCAAAATCTCCGACCTGCTGACTGGGCAAGGACCACCTTACCAGGCTGCTATAGCAAGCCACCTCATCGCTCCCGTGTCCATTTACCAAGCCCGGGTAAGTTATTGGATAGCAGTTATCAAATACAGTGCAAGGGACCCATTGGCAGTGGATTTATGATGGCTTAGTTGGTGCGATGGGAAAGGATTGACTTTTGAGTCTTTGCATATATTTTACTGGTGTGAGAACAATTTTGAAAGAGATTTTAGCTTACATTATGTCAATGCTTTTTATTGTCTATTAAAAAATCAAATAATATTTTCAATATAGTTAACTATTTCAATACTCAAAATAATAGAGATAAAAATAAAAATTCAATTACTAATCCGATCACTAAGTTAAGGTTCTTAATTTAAGGCCAAATAATGTGTGATGCTCAATTGGAGCTTTATTTCTTAAAAATCCACTTGACTGTTTAATCAAGACTTCCCGCACACTAAATATTATTTTCTCGCTGATTATTCTAGCGTCTAATAAACAAAATTAACAATTTCGCATCAGTATTACGTACAAGAACTTACCTTTGAAGTTCTCAACAAGACACAACAATTGTAACACAAAGATAAACCGCAAATCCGCAAAATTCACAACAATAAACTTGCAAATCTATTTGTAAGCACTCAACAGCGTAACTAGCGCTTTATCTCATAATCTAAACAACTTTACTTACAGCTCGCCGCACCGACAACTTACGAAGTATCCTCGCCGATAGCATCGCAATTAGCATACTCTGAACATAAGGTATCGTACCAACCACCGCAAAACGCTATACAATACCAGCCGGTGCAATTTAATCAGAAACTACAAGCGCAGAAGCAAAACTTTGCGAAACCGGTAAATTATCAGCCGTACCGACAACAGATATTATTAGCACCACAGCCGGCAGTATATTCACAACAGCAACTAGTACCAGTGCAGCAACTTCAATATCAGATACAACAACCGCACTTACAACCAGTGCAGTACACACAACACGGTCTCCAACAGTTTGTTCAACAGCCTTACAGGCAACAGCAGAATATTGTTCAGTTGTCTTCTATGCAGCCCGGAATTACGTATGCTCAAGAAGAATCAAGGCAGGAACAGCCCCAGATTGAGCAGAAAGCGCAACAACAAGAAGAATCTTCCAAGGCGCCTGAAACGCAGACGGCTGCGCCTGAAAAGGTAATTCTAACAATTTTGTAATGCGTATCGTTATCACAAGGCTTTTGAATAACCTTTGATTTCTGAATAATGCCTTAAATATCTAAATTGGTATAGGGTGTTTGAAACTCGATGAAGTTACGAACAGTAGCGGCATTTATCTGAGAAACACCATGTACGAGTATAGGAAACCATTAACAAGTTCTTACTCATCGGTGAGATCACGACTGCACCTACTTCTCATGCTACAACAGTTATTTCTTTATACGGGTTGTGTATCAGGAAGACAGGGACTTAATTACTGAATACTGTGCATTGGTATAAACATTAATTGCAACAGTATTTCTGAACGACGAGGGGCAAGATACAAAACCTAGATCAGGCGGGTTACCGCCATCCCATAAAACAGTATTACTATAATGATACGTCGACATTGTTGTACCAGAAAAGGCAAAGTGATATTATTATAATACTGTTATAAGAGATGCCGGTAACCCCCCAGCAGTCCCCTCTATCCGATGAAAATATTTGAAATAATACTGTGACATTTCATTGCAGAACTACAACAACCAACCACAGGGAGCCGTGAGCTACGCGAGCTTCTCCCAAAGCCAGCCTGCTCCATCGTTCGCGCCACTGTCTCAGCAAAACGAAAAAGTGCAGCCACAGTACCAACAGCAGATTCAATACCAACCACAGCCTGTTTACCAACCACAGCCTTCCAACCAACCACAGCCTTCCAATCAACCACAGCCTTCCAACCAACCACAGCTTGCATACCAGCCTCAACTCCAATATCATCTGCAACCACAGATTCAACAGCTACATCAACCACCGCAATTCCAACACCAACCTTTACTCCATTCTCAACCACAACAGCTCATTCGCTATGAAGCACCAATTCAGTACCAAGCGCCACAGAATCTAATATCAAAAGCCTCACAAGAGACTATTGTAACTGCTTCAAGTAAATCCCTGCCTTTTAGCCCTCAAAGACAGATTGCATACTTCAGACCAGGGCCAGTGTTGCCTCCAGCGTCTCAGTACCAACCACAAGTGTATGCTCAAGAGCAGGTCTTCGCACAGAATCCTCATCCTCAACCTTTAGCCCCTGCCTTCCCACCTGTGCAATATTTTGGCAAATTTGCGCAATCGATCTTCGGTAACCATCCACATTGAAGAAGCGTAAATTAATAATTGTAAAAATAACAGAACCACGTAGGAAAATTTACTAAATATTGATTTAGGTGTACCAAATTTAGACATCGTCTCGACGTTCATTTTGGACTTTTTGTTGTAAGTGAAGACTAAGTATTATAATGTCATCGTTAGTCGCAATATTTTAATGAATATTACCATACATTTGATATTAAATACATTCAAATTTCGATAAATTTCTTTAAATTTTGCTCATGTTTAAAGCCTGAAATATGTCATTTATATTTAGAAGCTGATATATTTCCACTTTATCTCTTTGTTATATAAGTAAACAATTTCTCCAAAATTAATAATTTACGAATTTAAATTTGTTACCAGTTCTCAATTACCCTGCCTACTTGCTATTGCGTGTAATTAATTGTTGTCTTTTGCAATTAATCGTTCATTCAAAATGTACCTCCCTTGTGTATATCTATACCAGGTGCTTAAAGTATTTACTTGAACTGTGATGCCATATTCTTGGTAGAATAAATGTATTAAATTAATTTTAAATATATCCCGAAGTGTTTTATTTTATTCCTTGTAATTTTTCCTGCAGTTTTATACCAATAATATTAATTTTCGTTACAGTTTCTTTTTTAGTATAGGAGAAATAAAAAATCCTTGTTATTCCGCTGTAGTTTTGAATAATCTGTTTTTCATTGTTAAAAGAGAAGAATCCATACATTTAAATACAACTTTTACCGAAACAAAGAATAATATGGATTAATCAACTCTTTGCACTAAACGTTACAGCTATTGCCCAATCCAAAAGGCTCCAGTTTCCAACATTCAAATCCCAATGCTTTGATCACACGGAAACTCCCTCAAACGAAACACCGAACCAGTGTTTATCTACAAAAATCCCCTAAAGAACTTGTAGATAGTATCGCTTACTTTGAAACTGCCAGTTTATCCGTCGTCGATCGGAGAACTCGATGTTTGTAGTACCTGTAGGGTTGTTACGAAATAGGTGAAGGTTTGGATAATCAAACCAAAAAATAATAATAAGGAAGTACCATAATCAAAATGGTTTAATTGATAAACAAGCGGGAAAACAATATAATGTACTGGGTAGTTGTCAGCGTGGTATAGCTGACAATGATATTCTGTATATATAAAGGTAGATACGCCACTCATGCCTCAAAAACGAACCGTCATAGAGTTTGTAGGCTTTGTTAAGGTAAATGTGCGCTCATTCGAAATATGTGTATGTGTGCTGTTGCTGCATCCGTAACACTTTTTTCGATTGTTTTATAAGCATATCACGAATCTATACATTTTACATAATTGTATTACACCAAATGTTTCGGGATCGATCAAGTGCAATACAAATATTCGTCTGCGTGGACATGTTTATTGTCTGGGTGTTTTATGTACAACATGTATGTATTTATAATAAAGTATATAAATGTTTTTTATCCGTCGTATTTTATCTACCTTTATATATAGCAGAATATCATTGGCCTCCACCAATAACTCCCACATGTACCAAATTCTAGAAGTACTTAAACCTGGGCAGGTTTTCTTTTGGTACTGAATAAGGTTATGATGATTAAAAAGATAGTTGTTCTTATTCATAAAATGAAGAATTGAAATCAAACACGACGACATACTTATATATTACACTTAAATATTAGCTGGCAAATTCACTCCTGAAATTTTTCTGAAATTTATGCAACATTTCTTAACAAGATTAATAAATTATCCTTCTACGTTTATAACAACAACTAAGTTATTGTTAATTATGCTCTATCGAATGAAATCCTCGAGGATTAAACCCTCCTAAGATCCAGTGTAGTGATGCCGCAGGCTCATTGTCGAGGAGTCATAAGTATTGACATAATCAATAGTGCAAAGTTACCGTCTACCCTTACCGTCACGACTCTGTAGATTCGACCAGTCCTCATACGTTTAACGGGCACAGTGTAATTACATTTACTTTTTGGCAGGCACGACCGGGTCGCGTTTCTTCACCAACAAATACTCACAGCGTTGGTGGCTCATTGATGTGGACTGTTGCCTTACGAACTGGAGGATGCAGATTCAAATCGTGTAACTATGGTGTACGTACCAATGTATTTTCGAAATTATATGTACGTTTATCCGACGCTCTTCGGTACAGGAAAAGATCGTGAGGAAACCTGTCAAAGGTAGTTTAGCTTCACGCGGCATTCACTCCCGAATATATCATGGGTAGTGTTCTGACGCGTTACTCGAGCTTGTTCCTGCGGCTGTATTCCATTCTTATGTTTCAAAGAATTCCAAATTTCCCCTTCATCATCCGGATGCTTGGATGCACCGTCGTTTTGGTCGACATTTTCTCTCTCTTCAACCTATCGCAGTCCACTGCTGGACGACATTTTCTGCCTATTAATAATTATTATGGAATCAGTTACCATCAGAAACGCCAGGACGATATGACCTGGCATCTCTCAAAACGCGAGCGTATTCATACATAAAGACCGGAAATGAATCCCTGTGACCTCAGCTGTTAAAGATGTCTATGGGCGGCGGTGGCACGTGCCATCAGGTGAGCCGCATGTTCTTTTGCCTTCGTATTTTTATATAAAAAAATATTCATGATACTGAAACTATCTACATCGATACAAAAACAATCTATCGACATTAGACATCACTAGCTCAAGGACTGGGTCTGCAATCGTAATATCATTCAGATGCTAATTGTAGCTAACCCATGTCCGTTCCAACAATAGAATCAAGACAATACGCATACCGCTTTATATCAACAACGCCTCATATACAAGGTGAGAGTTAATTAAGTAAGGATGTTTTGCTTTAAGTTAAAGGGAATGTCATAGCCAATGGGATAGGGCTCGAGAATTACTTGAATAGGTCAAACCGGAATAACTTAGAACATAGGCACGGCACAGACAAGAGAATTCAGATAGAAGGTTATTATTGGGTAACTATAATAGTTATTAAACGCAATGCCAGATTTCATCGCCCCATTGTAAGAAAGAAACACTTTTATTTGGAACACAAATCTTAAACGTAATACAAACATATACAAAAAGAAATATATGAAAACCAAATAATAATCTTATGATATGTTGGCATATTAACATTATTGTGAACCAAATTGGTTGCCACTCAGCTTCATTGCCATAGCTTAGGGTAGCTATGACGCTGGTCTTCTGTGGGAATATGCTTAATTAGTACAAACACTAGGTAATAAGTTTTTTAATACAATACTAACACCGCTATGGATTACTGGTCCTAAATAAAATAAAATATTATTATAATTATTAACTTAAAATTAGTAAAACTAAGACCTAAGGTGGTAGCTTACGCATGGTAGGTTACGGCCCAATCTTCCCATAGCTATGTTGTACGAGTAGTGGCCGTACAGTGGGCCGATGATGCTGAAGACCATACTCAACATGTGATGGTGCCTATCTCTAAATATTGCAGATACATGTCTGTTTGTAATCCGACGCTCTTACAGTGTAGGAAAACATCGTGAGGAAACCGGCGGGCGCCTGCGGAGATATTTAAACGTCGTGCGTGAAGTCGTCCAATCCGCACTAGGCCCGCGTCGATGACTAAAGCTTATACACCCTTTACGGGAAGGCACGTGTCTTGGTGAAGACATTTAATGGGCTGATGATGATGACGATGATGATGTCTGTTTGTATTGGTGAGAGTGTTTCTAGGTTTGAAATGTTTGTATTTACTAAAACAGTATATATCTCATTTCTTAGATTGCGGTAGATGGCGCTGTTACAATGACTGTCGATATTTATTTATTTTATTACAGTTTATATTTCATTTTAAATATAATTACCTAAGTCATAATAAATATTGCATCAATCTCCTTGCATCGGCTTACTATTTCATAAAAGCACGTTCACTCCAAAGTTGCAAAGCGCTTAGATATTAGTTAAACTTAGCGTCGTTAGAAACTTGACAGGTTTTGGAAACTCCATACTTGGTTTCAAAAGCTTAACTTTTGTTATGGGCTAAAATGGGCCAGTGAGCTTCTAATAAGAGGATATAATAAGTAGGATCGCGATAATAACGCCTGTCAAAATTTGGTGAGCAATTTATGCAGAGTGGGCTCAAAAGATATTATAAATAGACCAGGCGTCGTTATTTGAATTTTGAAATAATAATATATATCTATTTTTATTACACTAAACGAATTTTAATTTATCGTCAATAGTGCAATATGTCGTAAATATATGTGTCAATAGAGCGTCGGTGGCTCAATGGTGTGGACTGTCGCCTTCCTACCGGGAGGGCAGAGGTTCAAATCCCAACTCGTACCAATGTATTTTCGAATTTTCGAAAATATATATACGTTATCCGACGCTCTTACGGTGAAGGAAAACATCGTGAGGAAACCTTCATGCATGCCTGCGAAGAGATTCGAAGGTTGTGTGTGAAGTCGTCCAATCCACACTGGGCCCGCGTGGACGACTAAGGCCTAATCACCCTATATGGGTAGGCTCGTGCCTCTCGGTGGGGACGTTTAATGAGCTGATGATGATGAGTGCAATATGTATTTTTCTCTCTTCAACCTATCATAGTCCACTACTGGATAGAGGTCTTCGATTCTGCGCCAGAAATTTTTTTGGGCCGAAGGGCGTCCTGTCCGACTAGTTGTGTCCCTATGTTCCAAGTATGGACAACACTGTACTGAGTCCAGGATATACCACATATTCCTAAAGTAATACCTCTTTAATTGGGAGTTGTCAATGGTTCAAATAAATCTTACAACTGGTAGGTTGAGTAGTAGGTAATTTATTTAAATAGCGAACAACTCAGTCAGCTAAAATAATAAAATTTTGCATAAGAAGAAAAAAAAGCTTTTCCCCATATTAAAGTGAGATCAAAAATATAGAGACGTTGGCGTTTATTCGGATCTAAAAGGCTGCAACGATTTTAACAAAATCATGTATTTGGAGTTATCTGACATCCTGGATTATTACATAGGCTACGTTTTACTGTGTGAAAACATCTTTTATATACATCTAGATTTTTGATTAAAAGACGTCGTCCTGTTAAAAGGATGATGTTTATACATTTATAGTCATCGTCATCAGCTCATTAAACGTCCCCACCAAGGGGCACGTAACCCAAAAAGGTGATTAGGCCTTAATCAACCACGCGGTCCTAGTGCAGAATGGCTGACTTCCTGCATAAACTTTTAATCTCTTTGCAGACGTGCGCAGGTTTCCTCACGATGTTTTCATTCACCGTAAGAGCGTCGGATAACATACATATAATTTCTGAAAATTCGAAATCACATTGCTCCGTACCGGGATTTGAACCTGAAATCTTCTGATCGGTAGGCAACAGCCCACACCATTGAGCCACAGACGCTCTTCATATTTATAGTATTTCTTGTAAATATTACATAAGAACCATAAAATGTTGCTAGTACAGGCAAAAGTTTCCGCATCGTGGATCCAAGCTTTCTCAAGTTAACAACAGTGAGTTTATCGAACACAACTTTCTTGTATATATACATAATAAATTTTAATTAAACAAAACTCTTATTCTATGCTTGTTCTAAAAACAAACTGTGCCAAAAGATAACGTCGCCCAAAATTTTATCTGTATTGTCTATGCCCAAAATGTCCCCTAGACTCAGCTATATGTTAATTTAACGCATATGCTAATCAGCTGACCTTCCTCGCGGCAACCGACCTCGTATTTCTTTATGTTCGATTAGCTTATTGACTAGGTAAGTAGGTTTTAAGGTTCGACAGTTTAAGAGGATTTGTTAAATGTTAAAGTATTTTTGGTAAAGGATTTGTACCAGATTCCAGTTTCACCATGGTTTTTTGGGTTCCATAGCCGAATAGCAAAAAACGGAACACTTATAGATTCGTCATGATTGTCTGTCTGTCCGTCTGTATGTCACCCTTTTTCTCCGAAACTATGAAACTATTAGGACTACAACAGGCCAAACCACTGAAGCGCTTTTTTTCAAAGCATCAAAACTCATATTTTTAGTTTAGTATTTAAATCGTTTTTTATTATATTTTTGTATATTTCTTGACGTTCATAAGTGCTTTTTGTAAGCCTAATTTGAAATAAATGTTTTTGACTTTGACTTTGACTACATTATTCAAACTGTGTGTAAGTTAAAAATCATATATTTATGGGAAACTGAAACTTTTCAATTAATTTGTCATCTTCCCACACGTAAGGGGGGGGGGGGGTATCAATGTATAGGACTTAAAAATGTTGTTATGAAGGTTTCTTAGGAGACCGAAGTTAAAAAAATAAACATTGTTTTATGTTACTTGCTGCTGCGGAACTATGCGCAGGCGAGTCCGACTCGCACTTTGCCAATTTTTTGTTAGCCCAGTTATACAACATGAAATAATTAATTACCCATACGGTATAATGGTCGCAACGTCGGCTAGCACACCTAGTTTATTTATTAGCAAATTAAGTGTATATGTATATTTATCTATTGTCCAGTATATGGGTACTTGTGTATAGTTTTTACTTAGCTTGGGGCCAGTCAGTGGAGACGTATTATTACCTATTTAACCTATCGCAGTCCACTGCTGGACATAGGTCTCCCCCATTTTGCGCCAGATATCCCGGTCCTCCGCTTTCCTCATCCAGCCTCCACCAGCGACCTTTCGCAAGACCTTTCCACCTATTACCTACTATAAATTATTATATGGTCAAAATCCCACAAACAATAAATTTTGCTATTGTCTTTAAACGAAAGCCTTCGAGCGGCTATCATTTTAAGACTAAACGGTAGAAATGTAACAGACATTTTAATGTTTTTATGCCATAAGTGAACGGGACGGTTAGTGCGTTCACCTGCTGGTACGTGATACGCCTGACCATGACATAATCAGTGTTGAAGGAAATTCATAACAGTAAGTAGTCATTATTTTTCCGTCAACACTGCTCTGCGCCCGTCACCCGAAACAACAGATGTTAGGTCTCTTATACCCGATGTTTAGTTGTTGAGTTCGAGTTGAGTTTTAAAATTTCATCCGTATTCTAGAACAAGACTTTACTTAAATACAAATAAATTTATCTTTACTTAAATAAAGTTAGAAAGTGATGCCGCTATTTATCGTATATCGCCTTCCCTTTTTCATTCAATTTAAGTAAATATCAACGTTGAGTCTCGTTCTAGAATACGGGCCTTAGTGTGGTCAAAATCGCGTCGATATGAAAAGCGTTTATGATTTCGTATGCGATAAGACAGATCGAGATCCCAAATCCAATCACTGGCATAGCTTACACAGGATTGACAACAAATAATTTAAAGATAGCCCTTTCCCCTTAATAGGCAGCGGCATGGCTTTGCCCTAGCATTGCAGTTGTCCATGAGCGGCGGTTACCGTTTTCCATCAGATGGGTCGCCAGTTCGTCTGCATACAAAAGCAATAAAAAAATATTAAAAGCACTCATACCCGCTCGTTTAGTGGCCACACATTAATGACAAAAGAGAGCTTTATTGCCATACATAGCTTTGCAGTTCTCGAGCATTATCGAGTAATACCGTATCGATGCATAGTCATTGGATGGTCTGGACATACATTATTAATTTTTTTATCTTTTTTTTAAGGAAAATTGTTTCAATATAATTATCGTAATGTAATGTATTTGCATGCCCCGTTGGGTGAATGTGTCTTGGAAACGTATAAAAAAAATCTGGCATCTGTAATTTACCACATTCTCGCAAAATAAAATTTCAGTTTCTATCGTATTAGAAAAATATACTTTATATTCAACCTATCGCAGTCCACTGCTGGACATAGGTCTCCCCCATTTTGCGCCAGATATCCCGGTCCTCCGCTTTTCTCATCCAGCCTCCAGCGACCTTTAGCATGTCGTCGGTCCATCGGGCCGGAGGGCGTCCTACGCTACGCTTGCCGAGATGCGGTCTCCACTCCAGAACTCGTCTGCTCCAAAATATACTTACCTCACGTAAATATGGTTTCGGAAGTTCTATCACAACTATTCCAAAAAACTGGGCTAAAGATCCAAATACGATTTCTTCAAATTCGTATTTATTCCAGTTTGGTTAGGATATTGGAAATCTTCAGGTAGTTGGAAAATAATCCGTGCTTTGGAGGGTACATTAAACTGTCCACCGTGGCTTTAAAGCTTAACCCATAAAAGTCATATCATATTGATGATGATGAATCCACATTCGGCCCGCGTGGTGAGTTGCGGTCTGTGTGACAAGCCTGTTCGTAATGGGATGTTATTGGCCGATAAAAAACATGCCGCCACGCTTGTTTAGTGGCCCAAAGCTAATTGGCGAAAGGGAGCAACTGTATAACCATCCCGCGGATATTGGCGTGCGATCCGGCGCATCTCGCGTTTCAGCTGAGTGATGCTCAGGCTGGAGATAAAAACTTTTCAACGAACGCGGAGAACGAAGCCGGAAATTAAAACGAGAGCATTCCACACTGGGCAACAGCAATAAATGGCCGCCGGACGAGATAAAACAATGGCTGAGGACGATTTCGGCGGTGTTCCGCTTATTAGTGGCGTAAATATATCGTATTAATATTGCATTTATTTTCAGTGTCTCAAGACGAAGGTCTTTGACCAGTGTGCCTGTGTCGCCGGAAGCGAAACGTGGTCGCTCACTAAGGGCCTCTTAAATAGACTCAAGGTTGCTCAGCGTGCTATGGAGAGGGCTATATTAGGTGTCTCCCTACGCGATAAAATCCGAAACGATGATATCCGTAGGAGAACTAGGGTGACGGACATAGCCCAGAGGATTAGCAAGTTGAAGTGGCAGTGGGCAGGGCACATAATGCGTAGAACCGATGGCCGATGGGGCGGAAAGGTTCTCGAGTGGCGTCCACGTAACGGAAAGCGAAGCGTAGGCCGACCCCTAACCAGATGGACGGATGATCTGGTTAAGGTGGCGGGTAGCAGATGGAAGTCAACTGCAAGGGATCAGTCCGCGTGGATATCATTAGGGGAGGCCTTCGTTCAGCAGTGGACATAATTAGGCTGTAATGATGATGATGATGATTGCATTTATTCGGTGGTAGACTAGGTGGTAGGTACTGAGTTGTCTAGGTATACTTCGGAAGTGCCAGATATCGTTCCCTGGAATAGGAGGAAGAAGAAGAAAGATTTTTTTTACTGAGAGTAAAAAAAATCGCTTTTGGATGCATGGAACGAAATTTATTTCGTTAACATTCTTGAGGTTTTGTGAGAGATTTGACGAAAGCGAATATTTTTTTAGATCTATCATAATGTTATCTTTAATTTATTGACAGTTTTATAAAACGTTATAATTATAGTCAAATTTAAATAAACAATAATAATAGTATTTTCCTTAGGCCTAGATTTAATAAACTTTTCTATTATGAACTATCAATCAAATAAATTACTCAAATTTATAATTATTTACTTATGCTGAAGTGAATGTACAAATTCTGCTCAATCATGTATTGGGGCACTACTACGTGCATTGTTTTAATGGCCTTTGTTCGACCAGTTCCGACTAGTGTCACCATATCAATTATATTAATTATCAGGACGTTTTTTAATTTTAAAAAAATCATCGTCAAAGCTTATGTCTTTACCTCAACGCGAACCGATCCCTAGCAGTCAAAAGTTGGCTACCCGTTACCTTAACCAAGTCATCAGTTCATCTGATTGGCGCTCAGCCCACGCTTTTGTTTCTGATACATGGACGCCACTCGTGACCCTTGGCCCATGGCCAATCGTTTCTACGCACTTAGTGCTCCGCCTACTGCCACTTTAACTTATTAATCCTGCGGGCTACATGGGCCAGTCTAGTTGACCTACCGAGGTCCTCACATATATATTACATAACTATATTATCTTCATTATCATTTCATGTTAAGGGCAATTGCTATGTCTCTTTCAATGCTCCCTTTCTGTGTCCGTTGGAAGATCTTCCATTTCGCGGTCTTTGGGTATTTATGTGTGGTCTTGCATATAGTATTCCAGTAACAAAAATCTTTGTAATAAATTATATTTTTGTAAAGTTCCGTGTAGGTAAATAACAAAACTCTGTAATCAATAATGTAAATAATTTAAAAGAGTAATCTTCGAGTTTCTTGCTGGCTCATCTTTCGCGATGTAGATAAGAAATTTAAGATAAGAAAAATCTTCGGATCCTACTTATTCCAAACGGGTGGTAGAGTCATCAAAATATAATAATAGCATGTGCCGATTCAAAAATATCTGTAACAGATTTATTTGAATAAAAATATTTAAAATTTAATATGTTTTAGGCCTCATTTATTTCATGTAACTTTAAACATACTATTCTGTACCACTTTCTTTTCAATCAACCCAACTTACCAACATGATTATACCAACTAACTGTAAAACCCAGAACCAATGAATATACGTAAGATTTGTAATGTATATATTACAAACATTAAACCAGTACCATCTTACTCCAAAATAAGCAATCAGGCTGCAATTTATGTCCATTTTACTAAATAAATCAATGAATTTTCTTTTAAGATGAACCCAAGCATCTGCAAAAAACAGGACGTCCTATTTAAGCCCTAAGAGCCATCTGCGCTCGCCAATTGCCCGGTGAAGCTATAAAGGCCATCTGCGGCCAACAGCAGTAGTCAGTTCGAAAAAAAGAACGTCCTAAACATAAAGACTTATATGGGCACCCTTCTCCAGATATTCCGCCTCTTGTTAGGGAAAGGCCGAACTCGATCGTCCTTCACTTGCTACTCGACATGGTTATATATTCACACCGGGTGCGTGAAAAAATTCGGAACATTGTTGTGGACTACTTTAATAATGCAAAGACATTTAAATAAATAAATATCCACTGACATTCACACAGCGCCACCTAGCCCCAAGTTAAGCGTGAAGTGTATTATGGGCACTAAACAACGGATAAACATACTTGTATATTTTTTATTTATTTATTGGTGCACAAAACAGCATTACAACACAATTTACATTTTCATAACATAAACATAGATACATAACCAGTTTTAATACCAGGGGCATGTGCACACAGCATGCATGAGGGCACAGGACCATGAAATCGAACTTAATTACGTGAAAACAACTCCCAAACATATGTATTGTATGTGACGAAATTATATAAACACATACATTCTATTATGTAAATACATTTATATTATACATAGAAAACACCCAGACCATTACAAACAGACATGTACCCGAACCCGGTACCCTAAGTGTTGCAGCCAACGTCTCGACCATTACACCACATAGGTCGTCATTAGAATGGAATGATCTAGATTAAGTGCCTTCACATTTGTCATGTCGTAATTGCATCTCATTATCTATAATTTGACCCGATTATGCAAGCTTATAACTAAAGTTACTGACAGTCGAATCAGCAAGTCAAATAGCAGTGGGCTGGTCGCATGTTCAGGACTGTCTGGAATTGTTAAATAGGATTGTTCTGCACTTTTGTGTTTCTTGATGAGGGCATTGTAGCTAAGCATAGTGTAGACTCAATACTGAGTCGTCTAGGAAGGTACCACCGCAGTGCCAGATATCGTCCCGTGAAATAGGAGTGTTTTGCATTTCTGTTTCTTGACGAGGGCACTGTAGCTAGTGATATTACCGGGTGGGAGAGATTTACATCTGTAGTCTCGGGTGACGGGGCTTTATGGAACATGATTAGAAAGAAAGAAAGAAATAATTTATTATTTTTAGGCAAAACAAAATGTTTTAGAAAGAGAAAAAAAATTAAACAAGACGACACCGCTGTGTTACGATGTCCAAAGTAATTCGACCCATTCAGTATGTGCTCTGGCCAGTAATTGGACCCTGACGCTGATTTTCTGTGAGCCCTTGTGAGTAAGCTAGGAACCCTTGTGAGTAGGCTAGGAGCCCTTGTGAGTAGGCTAGGAGCCCTTGTGAGTAGGCTAGGAGCCCTTGTGAGTAGGCTAGGAGCCTTGTGAGTAGGCTAGGAGCCCTTGTGAGGAGGCTAGGAGCCCTTGTGAGTAGGCTAGGAGCCCTTGTGAGTAGGCTAGGTAATTAACGTACTATCTACTGTTATTAATTTCCTTCAACACTTCATCTGTCGTATCGCTCACTTGGTGGTGAGCGATATGACCTGGTCACTTAATGACATTATTTTTTTTTAGGTTTGAGATGCTTTCATATTTATCCTTTCAGATTTATTTTTAAAACCATTCAACATCCTAAATCAATTATGATGGAAAGTTGCAACCATAACTCACAGGTGACCCCGCCATTAAACTTGCTATTTCTCAAAATTGTAAGTGGAATCCATTAGAATGTTTGTCAATGTTAAATGTCAATGAACCGTACAATATATTTAATTGTATCCTCAAGCCCCACCACGTTTGGTATCCAATCTCGAAGTCATCCAGTTTGTGGAGGCAAGCTGGTCGGTACGCTAGCCTAAAATTATTGTGCACCGATTAGCATGAGTGTTTGCACTGCGTTTACTGCAATCTTAATTACGAACACGAGTTGTACAGATAGAATCAGAGAACGTTTGTCGAACAGTTTTTTTGGAGTTCTGGAACGGTGAGTGGATAATATTTGTTTTTTTTACAATCTTGAAAGGAAGAAAGTGATATTGGAAGGTTAAAAACTCATGATGCCTATTGTTCTTACTTTTATTATTTCAAATTCAAAAATCATTTATTCAGTTAAGACCGAAGGCACTTTTAAATGTCAAATGAGCTACTACGGTACGGAATACACCTTAAATGAGGAATCAGGCAGAAATTCAGTAAGGGCTTTTAACAAATTATGCACTTATCACATTAATATAATAGATTTTAAATTATTTTCATGTCGAATTGACAGTAAAAATGAAATAATAAAATGAAATAAAATGAATTAAAGGTACGTTAGTATTTTATTTACTTTCTTTGTTTTCTTTTCGTTGGCATCTTGGTGTTGGCAAGTGACGAACATAGCTAAATGGCTCTCGGTATTAAAATATTTTTATGTGCTATTTCTAACAACAAGTGCGTTAATAAATAATTGCATACAATACAACTCAATAATTGAAGTGCTAAGTAATATATCATATCAGCTCATTAAACGTCCCCACCGAGGGCACGAGCTACCGTATAGGGTGATTAGGCCTTAGTCGTCCGCGGGCCAGTGCGGATTGGACGACTTCACACACATCTTTCGAATCTCTTCGCAGGCGTGCATGAAGTTTCCTCAATGTTTTCCTTCACGTAAGAGGTCGATAACGTACATATATTTTTTCGAAAATTCGAAATATTGGTACGTGTCGGGATTTGAACCTCAGCCCTCTCGGTAGGAGGCGACAGTCCACACCACTGAGCCCCGACGCTCCTTAAGTAATATATTATAATTTTTAATTATACAGTTATAATCCGTAGGTATAAATAAATTATCATTGATCATAAATAAAACAGCCGCGCACAAAAGTGTGTATACCGGGGAACACGAACCTTTGGTGTTATATGCAATTTCTCAACATTAACCCATAAGGGTCGTCGTAAGGCGTAACTTAGGCTTCACACGGGCATTCACTATATTCATCAGCCTGTTCCGTCCCATTGCAGGGACAGCTTTCCCAGATGGTGGCTAAGTCGTTGGTCATAACCCAACACGCGGACCAGTGAGAATGCTAAGGTAACGGGACCTGACGCACCCTAGCTCCTTGCAACGCCCTACCGAGGTTCGAGTCACTCTGACGCCCTTAGGCTCGTTGGGTAAATTTTCAAGGCTGAATGCCATTGCGCTCACCATTGCCCGGTGAAGCTGTTAAAGCCATCTGCGGAAAGCATTAGTCAGTCCGAAAAAGCTTAAACGAGCCTCCAAACACGGAATCATATTTATTTTCAGACAAAAAAAATCGCGCAAACCTACTCTCACGATATGTTCCCGCGGGATTCGAACCCCGCGACTCCAAATTACTTAGAGATATGAACCTACTAATGCACTAATTGTCTATAATATAGATTGACGACCCATGTGGTGTAATGGTCGAGACGTCGACTACTACACCAAGAGTTCCGGTTCGATCCCGGCATTACAAACTTTTGAGTGACCATTACAACCATGTTGTGTAATGGTCTGGGTGTTTATATGTATAATATGTTTGTATTTAAAAAGTATTATATTATGTTTATCAGTTGTTTGGTACCCTAACTACAAGCTCCTCGCTTTATATATACAGCGAGCTCCAGCTGGCGCTGTGTGAGTGTCAGTGGGATTTATTAAATAATAGAAAATTCTTATTTATGTACGTAAGTAATACATAAGGTACACTTTGTATTATGTATAGAACATAACTGTGCTAAATTAATGATATGGTTTAAAATTATTTAAACAACATCGCTGGTGACCTTCACAATTAGTGCACACAACATTCACAGAAATTGTTGTAAAGACACGGTAAAAAGAAGCCAAGTTTTATTGAGCTTTTAAATTCTTAATTAACTGCACATAATTTGACTAGAAGATTGAAATCCACAGAATTCGTGATTGCACAGGATAGTAGGTACAATCAGCTTAAAATAGTTGAGAAATCAATGGTTAACCTTTTGATCGCCAATGAGGCCTTAAGGCGCCAGACACAATAGATTTCTAGTGAATTCCCGGCGTTCAATTGGTTAAAACAGTTATTAACTGAACATAATATTTAAGCCTTTCACTTCGGACACAATTAAATAATATATACTATACTTCGGCCCAGGTAGATGTGTTCCTGCACAACCTCGCGAAATATGCATCGACCCATATCGATTGTCGCATACATGCTTATTGAACATGAGTTTCGTCTTTTCCGATCCATCAAGGATACGGGGATACTCATAGTTTAATATGATTAAGACTTCTCGTACAATTATCAACAATCTGCTTTGCTTTTAATGTTATTGTTATGACGCTTCAAGCGTCACTATTGTTGTAACTTGTGTGAGTTGTGAATACTTAGTTTTGTGCTGGATTGTTCTCAGTGTTAAACTGCAATCCAAACCAGACGCTTGCATTTGACATTAAAGTGTTCTTTAAGGTCCGAAATTGATTAAAGACTATGAATTTTGAATTTGAAAATCTCTCAGGTGTTTCAAATACTCCACAACACAATTAATGCCAATCTATTTAGTTACCAACGTCCTTCCGTCCTTGCCGTCCGAACCTAATCAAACTGCACCACGCCTAGTTCCAAAACCGGTGTCCGATCCATTCATATTTATGCTAATATTAATTACGTGTGCTATTGACACCGCAACGGTATATTAAACGTTGTATGAACGCGAAAATGTTGACAAAGATAACCTCAGCTTTGTTAAAGTGGATCTGTGATTTCACTTCTAATAAATTACATTCTAGCACAACCACACGGTATATAATCACAATCACCGAGAGCGCGTTAGGTAGGTACAGTCGCCATCAGATATATATGAGCAGACAAAGGTGACAAATACATCTGAACAGTTCAAATATCAATAAGATCTATACAGTGCAAGTTACCATTAATATGTAAACAACAACCGCTTCATTAATATTGAGCAAGTGCTTGTCAATAACTTCTATACACACAAATTTTCAATAATATCTGAACACTCAAATGTCAAGTGTTACTAAGCAGATAAACCAGTGTTTTATTGCTTAGTTACACTTGACTTTCTTAACTGCATGGCATTAAAAGAACAGCTAAATTCATCACTGCTGTGGCGTATCATGATTATTTCATTTGAGTGACTGTAAGGTATTGTAATATTAAGTTTGTATGTAGGTAGAATAGCTTATAGTTGAATAAACCAGTCAATTGCCAGCCTCGGTGTTTCATTGACGTTACATTGGCGACGAGTGATATATATTTTTTTTGTACCAGGTGTAACTACAATATGCCTATGGAACCTGGAACCTTGACCTGCATACCAAACAATGGGCAACATATACGTCGGGTAAGCATATATATTGCTAAATGCGGTAAATGAAGATTTGCGCGTGCCATTGCTTATAACGGTAGTTGGCGAACGTACATATTCCTTAATGTGTGACCTATGCGCACCCGTGAATCCCGAAGACAAGACATTTGAGGAATTGGTACGTCTAGTGGCAGATCATTTGGAGCCGCAACGGTCGGAAATTGCCGAAAGACACGTATTCGCCTACGTAGACAAGCCCTGGCGAGTCGTTGTCGGAGTACCTCCAAGATTTAAAACACCTTGCAACTACCTGTAATTTCGGCGCAATCTGGAAGAAAACATCAGAGACCAATTTGTTGGGATTAGCGAACCTTGCGATGCGATCGCGAATATTTGCAGAGAGGAATGTTAAATATAGAGGCTGTCAACTGGCTTGGCGCTGGAAGCAGCGGAAAGCACGCGGAGGTGAGCGCGGCGACGACTGCAGTTCAGACCTCGGTAGCAGCGGGGAGGTGAGCGAAGGCTGCACAGCACAAGCAGCAGACGGGCGAACGATGGCGGCAGCGGGCCGCGGCGAGCGGCGGCGGCGCGGGCAGCGGTAATGTGTTACTTTCTGTGTAAGGGGGAAAGATGTAAGGTATTGTTAATATTAAGTTTGTATGTAGGTAGAATAAGCTTATAGTTGAATAAACCAGTCAATTGCCACCTCGTGTTTCATTGACGTTACAGTGACAAATTGTAAGAATAAGTCACGTCAACAACTACGTCATTCGAGTATCCTCATTGAACCACTGTTCGGCTATCTGCGCAAGTGGGATGGTCAGTCTCGGCTTTTGGCTTAGCTCGGTTCAGTTAAGAAAGACTGGATAATTGATTCGATACTGGATTCATTATTATTCAAAACTGTTAATGACCTAGTGTGACAATAATTATTTAGTAAGTTATCATCATTATCAGCTCATTATACGTCCCCACCTAGGGACGCGCATACCCGTATAGTGTGTTTAGGCCTTCGTGGTCGTCGATTGGCCGACTTCACGCACAACTTCGATTTTTTTGCAGCGTGCGTAGTTTCGTCTTGATGTTTTTCTTTACCTAAATAGCGTCGGATAATTATTCTATCTTCTACAGACAAGCATTTGACCGTCATCTCACCTGATGGAATGTGATGATGCGGTCGAAGATGGACAATACCTGTCTAGAAACAGTCTATTCACTTTTGCCTTAAAAAGTGCCAGGTTCGGGAACAAACAAGAAGGCAACGAGTTCATTCCTTTGCAGAGCATATTAGAAACGAGGTACCAAAGCGGGTTGTGCAGATATAATGTCGACTACGTAAGAATGGAATGCTAGCCTGCGTCTTGTATCCCGATGGTGAAAAGAGCCTCGTGAAATTAATTAATGTTCATTCGTGGTCAGTCACCGAAATTATGTAACCTGTATAAATCCAAGTGCAATGCAACTCTATGACGATACTCCAGGCTTTGCAGCTAAGCGTCAGCCAGAGTAGGGTCGCCCAAGGCGTATTTTTTTACAGCTAGATGCCGGAAAGTCGTAACAAGTTCAAATTTCCAAGCAAGTTTAGATAAGCATCACCTCAAGAGGAACTGCTTGAAGGGACGCATCCACACGGCTCACCATAGCCTCTTGACAAGACTGGATTCCTACCTCACTGGCCTTTGCATCCGGTAGATTTCTTGCCGTCATATGCGTACCCTATAATACCGGGCATAAGCCGATCATTTATGTGCATCAAGAATTACAGTTGCGGATAGGACCGAACCCTGAGGAACACTACGTCGATAGCCTGGTGGTCAGAACAGTAGCCATCAAAGACTGTTTACTCAGGAACTCCAAAATGCGATATCCAGGTGCAAAGGCCATCAAGAATACCGAATGAAGGAATCTTGCTAATAAGGCTGACGTGCTAAATTCAAATCAAGAGACACGGCAATGGCATAAGAAGGACTCGGCGAAACATACATATAAATAATTATAATTTCGAAAATTTGAAAGACATTGGATTGGCAGGCATCGATCCTGCACCGTCCAGATTGGAGGGCAACAGTCCACACCAATGAGCCACTGACGCAATGCTTGCTTGAATTTGTAATTCCAGTAGATAATTAGTGATGACAAGACTAAAATCTTAAAACTTTTATAAACTGCCAGCGTCATCTCATTTTTTAATACATGTATTATCCAAAAAGTTTTGAATTAAATTGTTAGTAATAGTCACAAAAATTTCCGACTACAATTTTTCTTTGACAGTTTCGATATTTAAATCATTTTAGATGCATTTGACGTTAGTGTTCAGATATTATTGAAAAGTTGTGTGTATAGAAGTTAATGACAAGCACTTGCTCAGATATTAATGACGCGGTTGTTGTTAGATATTAATGGTAACTTGTACTGTATAGAACTTATTGATATTTTAACTGTTCAGATGTATTTGGTCACCTTGTCTCTATATATCTGATGGCGACTGTACAACCGCAGTGCAATGATGTAAAAGTATAGATTCGTGATATGCTCACAAAACATCGAAAAAGTGTTCCGAATGTAGCGCACACATATTTCGAATGAGCGCACATTTACAAACAAAGAGCATACAACGATCTATTGTTGGCGGTTCGTTTTTGAGGCCGAATGGCGTACTACTTATATATACAGAATATCATTGCCGCAGTGCCAGATATCGTCCCGTGAAATAGAAGTGTTTTGAAAATCTGTGTTTCGGGATGAGAGCACTGAAGCTAGTAAAATTACCGGGAATAGGAGACCTAACATCTGTTGTTCCGGGTGTCGGGCGCAGTGAGGCATTGATGGTAAATAATTACTTCTTGTTGCTTTAAATCAATGCGGCTTTTAAATAGTCAGGCGTATCACTTACCATCAGCTGAGCGTCCGGACCGTCCCGTTCGCTTTGTATCTATGTGAAAACTATGTGTAATGTTTATGTTCTGCAATTACCCTGCAACTGGTATGTCCTAGAAATATCATCATCAGCTCATTAAACGACTCCACCGAGGGGCACGAGCCTACCCGTAAGGATGTTTAGGCCTTAGTCGTCCTCGCGACCCAGCAGATTGGACTACTTTTTTTACATTAAATAGGCCAGCGTTTGACTACGCCTTGTCTGGTGTTAAACATCGACGATGTCTAGGATGAAGCACGCTGACCTAGAACAAACCTATTTACTCTCGACTTGAAGACACCCAAATTGTACACACACGCAACCTTTGAATCCCTTCGCAGGCGTGCGCGGTTTTCTCACGATGTTTTTCACCGTAAGAGCGTCGAATAACGTACATATAATTTGAAAAACTCGCAATCACATTGGTACGTGTCGGGATTCGAACCTGCGCCTCCCGATTAGAAGGCAACAGTCCACACCACTGAGCCACCGACGCTCTTAGACCAAAAGGTATACTGCATCAACTATTCAAAAACTGAGTTGATTGCTAGCATTTACCTGTAGTCAGCGGCAGCCTTAGAGTATATATAATTGATACTCTAAGGCGGTAGCCCTTAAAAAGGGAAATGGAAATAGTAATGTAATCTGCAAAGGTAACCGTAGCAAATCCGACACCGACTACGAAAGGGCCGGCTCATAAATAATGCAAACGAATGCTACGAAGCACTCCCATTTAGTTTACATTAATTCTTTGAATATCATTATTTGCTTTCCACTTTACGCCTGACATTAAAATTAGTATTTTTATTTTATTGATGGTCATAAATAAAATATAAAAATTATATCAAACTAGAAAATACTTAATGAATAAAAGAGTTAATCAAAGTATATTACACTATAAACCTTATTGGAGCGTCGGTGGCTCAATGGTGTGGACTGTCGCCTTTCTACCGGGAGGGCTGAGGTTCAAATCCCGACACGTACCAATGTGTTTTCGAATTTTCGAAAATATATGTACGTTATCCGACGCTCTTACGGTGAAGGAAAACATCGTGAGGAAACCTTCATGCACGCCTGCGAAGAGATTCAAAGGTTGTGTGTGAAGTCGTCCAACCGCACTGGGCCCGCGTGGACGACTAAGGCCTAATCACCCTATACGGGTAGGCTCGTGCGCCTCGGTGGGGACGGTTAATGAGCTGATGTTGATGAACCTTAAAAATTAATTATTAAAAAAATAGTATTGTCCTTTAATTAGTTGGTTGCGGGTACCCACTGGATGCAGATAGCTTCTGACAGGTCGGCGTGGAAGTTATTGGGGAGGCCTATGTTCAGCAGTGGATATTATGTGGCTGAAATGATTATAATGATTGTATTAAATGCAAATGATAAACATATTGTATTAAAAGAAGCAAGGCAATTTTAAATTGATTCTGTAAAAAATGCCTGTGTAAAATCAATCTAACTTTCATTTGCAGTGAACGATATTTTTCATCTTTGCTTTTTAATTGTGGTGATACTTCATGATTATATTCCACATATTAATAATATATTAGCCACCTTCATATTCACAATCAATATTAACTCCTGCGCAATTATCGACAAAATGAAAAATTAAAACATTTGATAATTGCTTCGATTATTAAGGTCAAATGTGTTGCTAACATTAGAGAAAATAAAGAAAAAATACCGTTATCAAAATAGTGCATATTATATACATAGATAAGATATAAAAGCCAATTTATATCAGTATGCTATTTCGTACCTAAATTATACACTCAGTCCCTTGTCTGCAACAGCCGTCGCGAAAATAAACGTAAAGATGCTTTTAGCATTTAGTGTTTTAATATTAACAATTGTGTTCTACCTATATTCTACAAGAACATTTAGTTATTGGAAAAAACGAGGTGTCAAATACGTGAAACCTATTCCTATATTTGGCAGCATTATAGATGTGTGTTTATTGCGCAAAAGCGTGACAGAAAAGTTTGCCGAATGTTACAAAACCTATGAGAACGAAAAAGTCGTTGGACTATTTCGATCGTCGACTCCGTACCTGGTGATAAGGGACCCTGAATTGATAAAACGGGTACTAATAACAGATTTTGTTTACTTCTATGAACGTGGATTACACCCGGACAAGAGGGCTATGGAGCCATTAATGAAGAATTTATTCTTCGCCGAAGGAGATCTGTGGAGGCTGCTGAGGCAGCGGATGACTCCGGCGTTTACTAGCGGCAAATTGAAAGCAATGTTCCCTCTTATTGTTGAACGTGCTGAGCATCTTCAAATTCGGACGCTGGCTGCGGCTGGTGGAGGTAAACCCATCGATGCAAGAGACCTGATGGCGAGGTATACCACGGACTTTATTGGAGCTTGTGGGTTCGGTCTAGACGCTGACTCTTTGAACGAAGAAGATTCCGCGTTCCGCAAACTTGGCAATGATATTTTCTCATTCAGTATTCGTGAAGCACTGGTATACCTCTTAAAAGACTGCTTCCCTAAATATACAAGGAGTTTAAAGTACTTAGGAACAGTCGAAAACAGGATATTATCACTTGTTCTTGAAATTCAAAAGCAAAGAAACTTCCAACCAACAGGGAGAAATGACTTCATCGATCTACTTCTCGAGTGCCAGAACAAAGGGACAA
This sequence comes from Leucinodes orbonalis, assembly GCA_019425675.1. NCBI lineage: Eukaryota > Metazoa > Arthropoda > Insecta > Lepidoptera > Crambidae > Leucinodes > Leucinodes orbonalis. The sequence continues at coordinate 42,260 of PQWD01007027.1, read as the reverse complement.
TTGAAGTTGAATCGTTAGAAAAAGTGGGTGATGATGGTACACCTGTATCAGTAACATTAGAATTGACTCATGCACTTTTTGCTGCGCAAGTGTTCGTGTTCTTTGCTGCTGGTTTTGAGACTTCATCCTCAGCTACAAGTTTCACGTTGCATCAGCTCGCTTTCAATCCGAAGGTCCAGAAGAAAGTTCAAAAGGAAATAGACACTGTATTGAGTAAACATAACAACAAATTGTCTTATGATGCGGTCAAAGAGATGACCTATCTGGAATGGACGTTTCGGGAGGGTATGAGGATTTTCCCTTCCCTTGGCTATCTAGCGCGGTCCTGTACGAGGAAATACACATTTCCCGAAATTGATCTGACGATAGACGAGGGTGTTGGCATTGGTATACCGCTTCAGGCTCTGCACATGGATCCTCAGTATTTTGACAATCCAGAAGAATTCCGGCCGGAACGATTCGACCCTGTGAATGGAAATGATGCTACTAAATTCGTTTATCTACCATTCGGTGACGGGCCTCGAGCGTGCATAGGTAAGTGATTTCTATCATTGATTGGTCGAATGTACATAGCATTTAAAGATCGCTTTCATGATGATTGAAAAGTCATTACTAAATTTTCATAGTATTTCTTCTTCTATTCGACGACCCATGTGATGTAATGGTCGAAACGGCTACTACCAGTGGCACGCACATAATGACTAGGGTATTCAAAGTGAGTGACACTAATTGCAAAAGCATTAAATAATTTAAATTTCTATCAAATTGAGTGCTTTTGATGACAGCAGATCGCCTATACTTTCAAATCTGTAGAGAAAAATAGGCGAATAAGTAGGAATTATTTAACATGTTGCGATTTTCTATTTTATATTATTATATGCATATTTTATTTGCATATATTATGTAGTGCATTTTAATTGTTGACCATCACAAAAGAATTGCTCGTCAATATTAATAAAACAAATATTATTTTATATCGAATGAATTCATTTTTTTTTAATCATGATTTAATCATGAATACTTTGTCGCCCGCTTGGTACAATGCAATGTTGCTAATATTGTTAAGTCTAAATTTATTAGGAAATACTTTATTTCCCAGTCCACTGCTAATCGAATTATCCTTTAATATTTTTATTACATGCAGGTGCTCGTCTTGGTCTGATGCAGTCCATCGCTGGTCTAGCAGCTATTCTGTCAAGATTCGACGTAGAGCCAGCCCCGAACTCAAAGAAGAAGCCTTCTGTGAAAAGAATTTTCGACATAGTTCAAAATATTGAAGGCGGATTACCACTCACCTTCCGCGAGCGACGCAGATAAAATTTATTTTGAATAATATTTATTGAATTTATGCCAGGCTCAAATCGCTACTGACAAGAAGGTGGCTCGACTAATAACTTTATTTCTAAATAAGACAATTTTGTTTTTATAGCTGTAAGTAACAGACCTATTTTTACACGAGGTGTTTATCTGTCATTGCTTAATGCACTCTATTTTTCCTTACTATGTATGTTGCATGAACCTGTAAGTGTTGTCAAGTGTTAATAGATATATTAAATAAATACATTCTTTAGTCCATATTACGTTGTGTAAATGAAAAGATAAAAGTGAATCTAATGAAATTGATAATAATGTTGATAAGAATTCAATTTTGAACTCAATACCCCTTTTTTTATCGCACACCTCAATTTAGTCATTTGTATAGGTCCTAAACCTGTAATAGGGGTCACCACGATAAAATAACAATGCAATAATAAAAATGCAATAATACACTTTAGGCCCAACCAATGTTGGGCTTAAAATGTATTTGTTTTATGTTACAAAGTATACTGGACGGTCAGGGCGCTCACCTGATGGTAAGTAACACTCCTGACCATGAGAGAGCTGCATTAATTGAGACCAACAACTGATAAACAGTCATGATTCTCTATCAAGTCCTGACTGCGGCCAACATCCAAGACTACAGATTTAGGTCTCTTATACCCGGTAAATTATAGGCCTTAGTCGTCCATGCGGGCCTTGTACGGATTGGCCGACTTCACGCACAAACTTTGATTTTTTCATAGGAGTGCACAGGTTTCCTCGCGATGTATTCCTTCACCGTAAGAGCGTCGGATAAACGTATATATAATTTCGAAAATTCGAAAAGAGATTTGTATGTGGCAAAATTTGAAACTGCACCCTCCTGCTCGGAAGGCAACAGTCTGCGACCATTGAGCCAACTAAACTCTCAAAAATAATATTATTGGGAAACAATAGTAAATTACGTAACCAATAATAATTGACTAGATCAAAATAAGAATAGCTATAATACATAAATTCTCTCTTCCTCTGGGGAGCGAGATGATCGATGCAACTTGTCATAGATAACAAATAAGTTACTACTTGGAATACCAATAATATAATTACTGCAAAGTTCAAAGTAATTGTAATTAACATACTTATCTGATAAGACATTTCAACTGATAAAACTTATTCGCCCGCTAGACTTTCTAATTAACTGTTGAACACACCAGTTGTCCTTTTGTGTAATTTAGTGTTTAATATTGAGAACCATGATAACGGTTATCAGTGCAATAGCTTTGTTATTGTTGGTGTTTTATTTATATCATACAAGAACATACAAATATTGGGTGAAACGCGGCATAAAACATGAAAAACCAGTAGCTTTCTTTGGCACGTTTATAGATGTGATTCTAATGAGAAAGAGTGTCACACAGCAATTAGTAGAATGGTACAACAAGTATCCAGAGGACAAATTAATCGGCTATTATTGGTTATCGACTCCCGGATTACTCGTTAGAGACCCAATATTGATCAAAAGAGTGCTCATTAATGATTTTGTATATTTCTACGAACGTGGTTTGCACCCAGATAAAAAGGGAATGGAGCCGCTTATGAAGAATTTATTCTTTGCTGAGGGAGACCTATGGAGGTTACTGAGACAGCGGATAACACCGGCGTTTACGAGTGGCAAGTTGAAAGCGATGTTTCCGCTGATTGTAGAAAGGGCAGAACATCTCCAAAGTCGTACCTTGGCGGCTGCTAGCGGTGGTGAACCTATCGACGCTCGGGACCTTATGGCCAGGTACACCACAGACTTCATCGGTGCCTGTGGGTTTGGTCTTGATGCCGACTCACTCAACGAAGAAGATTCTGCATTCCGCAAGCTGGGCCGTGACATCTTCCATTTTGATCTACGCCAAAATATTATTGCATTACTCAAGGATAGCTTTCCAAAATTAACGAGAAAGTTGAAATACTTGGAATCGGTGGAGAATAGGATATTTTCACTTGTATATGAAATACAGAAGCAAAGAAACTTTAAGCCGTCAGGTAGAAATGATTTTATTGATTTGCTGCTCGAGTGCAAAAACAAAGGAATCATTGAAGTCGAATCGCTGGAAAACATGAAATCTGATGGTACTCCCGAATTGGCTACCCTGGAGTTGACGGATGCACTTATTGTAGCACAAGTGTTTGTATTTTTTGCTGCTGGTTTCGAGACATCGTCGTCGGCTACAAGTTTCACACTACACCAGCTTGCTTTTAACCAAGAAGTACAGAGAAAAGTTCAGAAAAATATTGATACAGTACTGATTAAACATAACAACAAACTGTCCTACGATGCAGTTAAAGAAATGACGTATTTAGAATGGACCTTCCATGAGGGTATGAGAATGTTCCCATCTCTCGGCTACTTAGCCCGCATGTGCACAAAAAAGTTTACGTTCCCTGAAATAGATTTAACGATAGATCCTGGAGTAGCTATTGTTATTCCTCTGCAGGCGCTGCATATGGATTCTCAGTACTTTGATAACCCTACTGAGTTTAGACCTGAGCGCTTTGACCCTGTTAACAGCAGTGATGCTAACAAATACGTATATATGCCTTTTGGTGATGGACCCCGAGCTTGTGTAGGTAAGTAATTTTATTTTTCACAATATTTCATGCATTTGGTTTTGATGTGGCATACAAACAAAGACATTTTACTCATTATCAATTCTGTGATGATACTTGATGCTTACGTTTTAATTTATAATTATGATGTGTTTTAACAGGAGCCCGATTAGGTCTCATGCAATCTATTGCGGGTCTTGCTGCAATTCTCTCGAGGTTCGACGTCGAGCCTGCCCCCAACTCGAAACGTGTCCCCACTGTAAAGCCAATCTTTGATGTGGTGCAGAACATCAAGGACGGATTACCGCTGATCTTCCGCGAAAGGAAGAAACTCGCCTGAATGTTATGGAATTATGATTAGACCGAACTCTATGTTTGTTGCGATAATAAATTTTTATCCTCAAGGTGATTGTTTTACTGAATAAAGATTTATCTGATATAATTATTGAAATTTGTCATATGTTTTATCAACAAATAAACACTAACCATGTTTCTCATGTTTTATTACCTTAATCAAAGAGCTAAATAAACAGAAATATTTGATAACCGTATAAATATCATTCATTTATCAAGTAGGTAGGTGTTTCCACTCCTACTGAGTTGTTATCAATTTATGAGAATACAAACAAGCTATTTCATAATTCTCAAATAGACTTATTTATATTATATTATATATTTGTTTAAATCATTTCGATGCAATAGGTACTATACACTCTTACATCATGATCAATCTCCTAATATAATAAAAACTTTCAAATTTCAGTGGAAAGAGCGAAAATAATGAATTTATGAATTTAAATTTACTTTGTAGAGATGAGTGTTTCGAATGTTAAGAGTGTAACAGTTACATTACAACATGTTTTTGGTCATTTTCTTTAGGTTCCCAAAAGTTCAAATTACTTTAAAAATAGCTATAAACGAAAACTGAAATCAGCAGCAACCCTCATTCATTCTCAAATTCTGATTCTTATAATTTGACTAAGCTTAAATTTTCTTTTCCAGATAATGTCAAGACTCATATTGATGCTAGTCACAATCCAGATCAATCAAGTCATCAATACCCCTCTAGGCATTAATGAGAAGCAATCCTTGAATATAAATGCCAATACAATACCAGCTCTGGTAATCGCCAGTGATGAGAAACCTGGTTTACTAGTCTCTCCTTCTCATGTAAATTTTGCCTCTAAACCGGCGAGGAAAAAGAAGGGTCCAAATATACCAATAGGATTGCCTATAACCCATCATCTGCTGGTTCCGACTCAACTGCACGTCATACCTATTCACACAAATTCACATCAAGGTCATACTGACATGAATGTCATAAGGAATAATGCTCTGCAACTGCCGTTTGCAACACAATCGTACCCACATCCAACGCAAATTCTATTCCCGATTCACACACAATTAGTGCCCATTCACGATTTATCAGTGATACCGTTACACAAAACTGTCCACGTGCAGAAGTTGAATCATTATAGAACAATGATGGAGAAGGATGCAGAAGATGATGAGCCTGCTAATAAACTACGTTCCTATTATGGAGGTTATGGAAATGGTCTTTATATAGGGGGGCATGGGGCTGGTCATGGATTTTATGCTTATGGTTGATATCGGTTCTTATACTATACTCGTGTTAATGTAATAAAATTTTATCTTAAATATACAATTGTTATCTAAAATGTTGTTTTATTTACCTTGTATAAAGAAACTTATTTATCTCTGCCTTGATCTCATATTTATTTTGTCTTCAATTTAGTCACAGATTTAGTAGTTAATCATAGAATATAAACAAGAAATAATTAAAAAGTGTTATCTCACCATGAGTATCATTTTTACATGTACAGTCTCATTTGTATCTACAATCCAAACATTTTCTTGATTGTTTGTAATTAAGGGGCTATGTTTACATTAAAATGTTTAAAAACAAAATTAGGCTATACTATATTAATTTTAGGTTTAATTAGACAGATCCACAGACATCAGGAAATCTGTGGACAGATCTAAAGACTCATAATACAATTGCAACACTAGGTATTGATAATAGTAGTATTAAGAGTCTTGACATTCAAATCATCACAAAACAGGTTAAACAGGATACTTTATAATTGTCACTAATGAGATTTACATAACAATTTTTGATGAATCTGCCAATTGTTCGGAAAAAAGTACGATATAAGAGAAGAGCAGCCAAAATACTCAAGAGAGAGAGAGTTACATAAACACACATACACGCGTGAACACATCCTCACGCACATGCACATACACAGGCACGCGTGCGCACACCCCCACACAGGCACACCGCACACACATACATAGACGCAACATGCACATACCCGCACACATGCATACGCTCACGCACACAAATCAATATCACAAAAAAAACACATCATACACACTAACTACTCGCCAACATGGATGTAGGTGAATTCAAAAACACAAAAGACTATTTAAACATATACATAGTAATGGTTACCCAACACGGCTATCTCAATGAGACGCTCAGTGTACTAAACAATCGTCGTACGGGCAGACCTTTCTGTGTCGGGTGAAATCTTGCTTTGTTTGCGGAAAAAGTGGATTTTATTAAGGACGACAAGCGTATAATTAAAATAAGTAATCTGTCGTTGTTTCAGGTAAGTTATTTTATTTTTACATTTGGATAGGGTATTTATCATGTTTTTAATTGTCAGTTTGTGTATTTTTATTTTTGCTAACACTTAATAAGTAAGACATGATAAGAAATCCATTAACTAAAATAAACAAACAAACGTAGTTAAAGTAATTTTGTGTTTTCTATGTATTATATTATGAACATTGAACATATTTAAAAATGTATATAAGTAGGTATGTTTTACCGTTGTTTAGTATATATTCAGATGTTTTATTTTGGACTAGATAGCACTGTGGTCACAGATTTCCCAATACAGGAGATGGGGCAAGCCGCGTTAAAGTGCGACAAATGTAAGCTCAACGAGCATACACTGGCTGCCAGTTTACGCTCTGTGAGACGAGCCAAGACGCACGAATATTAGAAGAAATTACCGTTTTTCCAAAACGCCATCCTGGTCAATGTGTAAATGCCATCATCGCAATGATCAGTAAATTTACCAGAATATAATAATATAATATATAAATAATATATATTGTAAATATATATATATAACTTTTCACAGGTAAGAACCGAAAGGAAATTGCGACACTGGGACTGCCTATAAACTTGGCGGCTTGTCCAGTCTAATTGTATATTCGGATGTCTGTGACTGTGGTAGTGTCAGTATTTGTTTAAAATTAATTTAATGAACTATATTACCAAGCTCTAAAAATATAATTATTTACAGATGTTACCGAAACTAGTATAATGGGGATGATGAGGCAAGTATTTTATTAAGATTTTTAAAGTCATCACATGAAATTTGTCTTAAAAATAACTTGCAAATTCATTCAAAATATTAACTAGTGGTCAAAACATGTTTAGGTATGACTTTCTTTCATAAATGCACAGCTGTTTTTTTGTTTCGGATTATATTCAGTCGATTGTTTTTGCAGAATTTATAGGTATTTAATCACCCACATTCACACACAAACGTATTATTACAGATTAAATAATATATACTTTTATTTAATAGTACATATGCATACTAGCGACCCGCCCCGACTTTGCACAGGTGCAATGTTAATAATAGGCACGCTGCGCCGGCCGCTAACAAAAATATCAGTCTTTCTCTATTTGATGGGTGCTATTATACATAAAAACCTTCCTCTTCAATCACTCTATCTATTTAAATAAACGCATCAAAATCTGTTACGTAGTTTTAAAGATTAAAGCATTCATAAGGATATAGGGACAGAAAAGCGACTTTGTTTTATACTATGTACTGATAGGTATATTTTTCTCCTTTTCTCATTTTACTGCTTCCTTAAATAGATTGTTTACCGAACCAGCCATTGTTAATACGATTACGTTATTGGACGGATTCCTGTGTAGATTATTACGAGACAATCTTTTCTTTTCATACCAGTCATGTTTCACTAAAAACAATCCCTCCGTGCATCTATCGCAGTCAGTAGACTAGAGAGACGTTTATTACGCAGTAGCGTAATAAACGTCTCTCCAGTCTCACCATCCGGGTCCCCCAATTAATCATCCAGATTCTTCTAAACCTCTCCACCTATCGCAAATAGTCTGTCCATCGGACTGGAGGGTCCTACACTACACCTCATCTCTTTAACCTATCGCAGTCCACTGCTGGACATAGGTCAATAGGTCTCCCCCATTTTACGCCAGATATCCCGGTCCTCCGCTTTCCTCAACCAGCGACTTTTCGCAAGTCGTCGGTCCATCAGGCTGGATGATTCCCTTGACATTATGCTTAAAACGCAAAACAGGCAGCGCTCTCTCAATAAGTCTAACCTTTCATAGGTACTTCTGTCTAAAAGTAACTGTAAAAGGTTTCAAAGGTTTACTTGGGGAATGGGAAAGCACACAAAGCTCCCTCATTATCATCATGATTAAATGTCCCCACCAAGGAGCACGATTTTACCCGTAAAAGGTGTATAGGCCTTAATCGTCCACGTGGGCCCAGTGCGGATTGGCCGACTCTCTTCGCAGGCGTGCGCAGGAATCCTCGCGATGTTTTCCTTCACTGTAAGAGCGTTGGATAATTTCGAAAATTCGAAAGGCATTGGTACGTGGCGGGGTTTGACACTTTAGATCGAAAGGCCACACCAAGGATTAACACACACCCTTTAGGCGTCCCGGAGCGAGGTCGCGAGTGAGCGGCCCGTTGCGGGGAGACCTATCTATCATGTGTTTGGGGAGTAACAAGCCACTCTGTCTACGCGAATAGGGTCTGTGTGAACCTACAGGGAGTCACGACGATGGCCCTCGCTCGGTGAGGAGAACCTCGGATGTCAATTTGAAGCGTTAACCCATGATTTATACACAATACATAATAAAATTATTGTTTCCAACACCTCAAGGTGTCGTTGCTTCAAGCTACTTCGGTTGCCGATGCGGCGGTAGCCGTAATTGAATGAAGTTATAATGTTTTGTACATCATCATCATCATCAGTTCATTAAACGTCCCCACCGAGGGGCACGAGCCTACCCGTATAGGGTGATTAGGCCTTAGTCGTTCACACACAACCTTCGAATCTCTTCGCAGGCGTGCATGAAGGTTTCCTCACGATGTTTTCCTTCACCGTAAGAGCGTCGGATAACGTACATATATTTTCGAAAATTCGAAAATACATTGGTACGTGTCGGGATTTGAACCTCAGCCCTCCCGGTAGGAAGGCGACAGTCCACACCACTGAGCCACCGACGCTCTTATGTTTTGTACGATTGTTGTTAACTACGACAGTGTATTTATTTTCAGACTATGCGGATTCTTCGTTCTCTTCATTACGCCTTATTTATGCGAAGTCAGTAAAGGTACCATTTTTATATTTCAAATTATCAGGTATAAGAGACCTAGCGTAGCGTAAGACGCCCTCCGGCCCGATGGACCGACGACTTGCTTAATGTCGCTGGTGGAGGCTGGATGAGAAAAGCGGAGGACCGGGATATCTGGCGCAAAATGAGGGAAACCTATGTCCAGCAGTGGACTGTGATAGGTTGAATAGGTTAGGAATAGACCTAACATCTGTCGTCTCGGGTGATGGGCGCAGGGTTGGCGGCTAGTTGTTAATGACTGCCGACTGTTATTAATCTCATTTTAATTTCTTCATCGCTGCACCTGTCATGGTGAGGCGTATCACTTACCACCAGGTGAGCGTACTGACCGTCCCGTTCACTTGACATGAAATAAATTTTACTAGGTACATACTGAGGGTTTTTTATTATTATACTATCTGGCGGAAAGTAGAAACTGTCGCTTTTAACACCATGATTCTGAAAAGGGACTTCAGTTCAATATGAAACTTGTGACTACTAGTCTTTAAGTTATTTTTTTTATTTGATGAATCAAATTGTATTAAATGATTTGAATTAGTCTTTTCAAAAAGAGCGATCATCCTTACCGTCTTGAACCTTTAATTTTGCAAAAGGTTTGGCCCCAATCAATATGGCGAAATACTTCAAAATAACATTTCAGAGTACACAGTAAACCCTGCCGATGGGCATGGCTACAAATTGATGTATGTAGCCCAACCGTGGACAACAGCCCGAGATGTATGCGCCGAGGAAGGAGCCAAGTTAGCGGTGCCCAAATCCAAAGTAAGTCTAAACTTTACTATTTAGTTAAATGACTTGTTGCAAAAGTATCTTTTATCATTTTGTTGTGAAAACATCTCATTTCAACAATTTTTCATTAGCAAACCACACGACATTGTTAGACTTCAGTTTGAAGTTATTGTTTTTCTTTTCCTTGTACCTATGTACAAGCTTCCGTCAACTCGGACCGCAACTAACTAGGACCGCGGCCTAGCGGAAAAAAAAATATTTTTCTTCTGGCAACTAGGACCACTCGTAAATGATAAGTGAAATTGCACAGTTCCTCGTTATAAGGTACATATCAGAATACCATATGGCCTAGGTATAATTATAATATCAAAATTCCGACGGAAATTTTAACTTCTTGCGCGGAACCCCGGTGCAATGCTTTATGCTAGTGAAGTTTTGAAATGCTAATTGCACGTGATAAGAAAATGTTTTGCGTAAAATGTCTAATCTTTGTATATCTGTTACTGACCACAGATAATACATAATCAATACGCCAGCTGTCTTTTGTTTTATAAGGAGGTCATGTTTTCATTTTCATTCTTTGAAAGTAGCACAGAATGTCAGTGTTTTCCAAAATAAACACTTGTCACGTCGACCGAAATACTTGTACTTTCTACATGTGTTCGCATAAGTTAGTACATGGGTAGTACTAGGTAGTAGGTATACTGATAAACGCAATAACAATGATTTAGGGATATATATCTAATATTATGGTCTCATGGAGGAAAATGGAGAACGCCATAAATGATTGATTAAATAAAAACATGTACCACAAATTATTTTTTTATGATTTTACTTACTTACGGTCTTATTATGTAGGTATATTAAGATATTGAAATAAACATAAATGACACTTTTTATTTTATCGGCAGTTCAAATTCTTTATTGCATGTCACTTAAGAAATAGAAAAGATATTACATCTTGACTGCCGTCTCACCTGATGGAAAGTGACGATGCAGTCTAAGATGTATCACGCAAACTCAAATAATGCCTATTCACTCTTGCCTTGAAAACCCCTAAATTATATGTATCAGAAAAGACAGACGCAGGAAGGTCATTCCACTGCCTTGCAGTTCGGACGATGAAAGAAGAGCCAAACTTTTTGGTACGACTGGGTGGTATATCGACAACAATGGGGTGGAATCCCTCCCTACGACGAGTTGTCCGATTAAAAAATGGTGCTGGGGGAATTACATTGTGCAATTCCAACGCACACTCTCCGAAATGCAACCTGTAGAAGACGGACAGAACGACACTAAACGGCGATGCTCAAGACTATGCAGCCGTCTGGTAATAAAGTCATCACCGATCAGTTTCCTTGCCCGTCTATCTATAGCATCCAGGGCTGTTTGTAATAGTCTGGGTGTTTCTATGTATAATATGTATGTTTACAAAAAAAATTATCAGTTATTTACTTACCCTATTTACAGTACCCTAACTACAAGCTATAAGACTAGATGGCGCTGTGTGATTGTCAGTATTTATTATTTAGAGGAAACCAGTAGACGCGTTTAAGTCTCCGTTCGGCGATGTAGCGAGATTCAGGTTGTGGTTATGAATTGATACACTGATTGTGCGTAATCAGGATATATTTATACCAGTTCACAATAATATCTGACAGACAACCTTACACTGTTACTGCTCAAGACAGAATGCTCCCTACTTTTTTTTTTAATGATTTTGTTGTTGGCTGCAGATGGCCTTAACGACGTCACCGGATGAAAATGGCGAGCCTAGCTCAGCCGATGATTGGCTCCGGTCGCGGCACGAGACCGCTTACGGATACCTATCGAAGTAGGAGAAGAAGGACGGCCACTAGGGGCGCCCACTAGGGCTCGAACCTCGACTTAGTGCCGTCCCTCGGACGAGGGAGGAAGAATGCCCCCTACCGCCGCCACGCCACCTTTTTATACCCTTTTGCGTTTACCTGCCAGACCGGTACGGTACGCGTTAGCGTGGTGGCGGCAGTAGTCATTTGAGATACTCTTAACAAATCATAATTCATTGCTCTTATATTATTACAATGTTTATATGTATTAGTTAATATATTAATTACAGGGTTAAAGGCAAGTAGCTATACAAATATAACACTTATAAATAATACATTCTAACACGCGATAGATAAGAAAAGATATACATAACACAAAGGACATAGATCCTACCTCTGGTAATCAATGATATTCTGTATATATAAAGGTAGATACGCCATCCGTGCCTCAAAAACGAACCGCCGAAGAGAGTACAGTTTGTACTCTGTTGTATATAATAAAATGTGTTCGAAATTCGAAATATGTGTACGTGTGCTGTCACTGCATTCGGATCAATTTTTCGATTGTTTTGTGAGCATATCACGAATAATTTTTGCATCATTGATGGTAATATAAATATTTTCTAAATTCCAGGAGCAGTTTTCATTTATCCAAAGAATAGTGCGCAATATGCACTACCCAAGCGTAGTGGGTAGCCGGTATAAGCTCCTCGCTTGGATCGGTGTTAGCAGCATCGACAACTACACTGTTTGGCAAAATGTTGACGGTAAATTAAAGGAATCTTTTCTTTGGAAAGCATAGAATATAAACAAACGTTTGTCCGCGGCTTTGCTCTCATTGAATTCGGGGTAACACGGTTCCCCTTAGCTGATTTAGAACAGAATATCATCATCATCATCATATCGGCTCATTATACGTCCCCACCGAGGGGCACGAGCCTACCCGTATAGGGTGATTAGGCCTTAGTCGTCCACGCGGGCCCAGTGCGGATTGGACGACTTCACGCACAATCTTTGAATCTCTTCGCAGACGTGCGTGAAGGTTTCCTCACGATGTTTTCCTTCACGTAAGCGTCGGATAACGTACATATAATTTCGAAAATTCGAAAACACATTGGTACGTGGCGGGAAACAGAACAGAATATGAACTATCCAAATATTTTTAGCTGACTTAATAATCTGAACAAGGGGGTTCAGATTATTAAGTTAGCTAAAAATATCCCCTCCCCCCTCCCCTGAAAACGGGATTTCAGGGGAATAAGAAGGAGGGGGTTATAGTAAAAATCGTAGTGTGAATTTTTATTTATACGTTAACATGAGACGTTGGAAGATTGTGTTGAAAGGAAAGTCCAGAAAATACCTATCTCTGGTGACTAGAAACAAAAAATATATTCTAAATTTATTACGTTGTGTAAAACTATACAATAAATACTTACTAATCCTATATGTCTAATAATTAATAATCCATATTAGATGTTTATGCGAAGTTCCGTTGATCCAGAATTAATTTTAAAATGCATCATTTACGTTACCAGGTGAAAACATAGAAGATACAGGATTTCACACTTGGGCGGGAAACTACAACGGCTTGTTGAGGTAAATTTTTTTTTTCTCAATTCAACTTCGTCCAACTCTGGACATATAATTATAGATTGGTTGACATACAATTCATATAAAACAATAAAACTTGGAAGTTTTATTTCATAAAAAGCGCCATCTGTTGATTTTGATTCGTATTATAATTCATAGTATAAAAGCTGAAACCTTTCTAAAACTTAAAACGTAATCCTTTTCAACCTTTAATTTTATAACCTTTCTGGTTGGTATTCATTAGTAATAAGTTTTTAAAATTACTTTTAATTTTCACAGAGGCTATAGCTGGCACTAAGCGGAAATGTTTTGTTCAATTTGACATTATTTTATTTCAGTAATGATGCCAGAGAACCGCACTGTGCCGGAATAGACGCCATAAATGCTGGCCTTAGAGATTGGTGGTGTCATCGCCGACAACCTTTTGTTTGTGAAAAACCCCCTCAAACACTAGTGTCTAAACATGAACAATTATTCCCTTATAAATCATAAAATTAAAAACAATAAATAATAATTTCCTGTGTTTTAATACTTTACCCTGCTTTTCTATTAAATTTGTTATTGGCACCTTAAATTTGTTTAAATCATCATCCTAGATCGAAAGCGTTCTATTCCGGCTGTGAACTATAAAATACTGGATAGACTCAATAGACTCTACGCATAAATCATAAATAATGGTGGTAATATTGTACAACATAATTTCACCAACTGTCTCACATTCTGTCTGAAACAAAGCAAGTTAAAAATAATGTTCAGTAAAATATTCATAATAGAATAAAACGTCCACAAAAACTTAGCTGTAAATGCCGCCTGTTATATTAAACCGATCCAAAGTATTCTGAATGTCGATATTCTCATTGCTAGTCTGATTATTCTGTGTTGAAAAATAAAAATGTCACTTGTCAGTAGAGGTGTGTAGGTCCGTTGTATATTTCGAGTTACATCAGGATGTGTGTCCAGCTCTAGTGATGTACATCCAGTTTCGTGTCGACGGACCCATATGGGTCCGGCGGAGTTGTGACGCGGAATGAAATCCGAAGCCGCAGTTCTTGATTGTGGGTCCGGTTCTGCTTGTAGTTCAGGTAGTACACGGTGCCTCTGCCGGCGGTCGTCGAGATACAGTTCCAGCTCCGTGTGAGCTTATTACAACGACATAAAGTTCATCCTTTCGCTTTTCGCAGTCCATGTTCGTTTCTTTTAGAACACGATGTTGTGCCTACTGTTCAGTAATAAATGCCGGCGCCGCGGCCGCCGAACTGTGCTTTATTACAACGACATAAGTTCATACATCGTACACATAAATACGCACAATACAAAGTGTATCAATTACTATTTGTTATTCTATGTTTTATCTATACATCTAATTTATTTAATTCAATGTTAATTGATATTAATTATTCAAAATAATGATTTGAATAGAATTGAATTACAATTACACTATAATACAGATGAAAAAATAGAAATTTTAGATCGTTATAAATAGTATCATATACGGCGCACAAGCATTACAATTATATTTACTGTTATTCTTCTGGCAGAACTCTTTGTGATTTAATTTAATTTTATATTACTAATACCACGATTCAAAAGAAAAAATCAATACAACGAGTGAGACTGAACACAACGGTATACAAATAAACGTATTATAAAAAATAAATAACATAAATACATTTAATACAAAAATGAAAAATAAAAAACAACAAAAATATTATAAGTTATTGAGGAAAATTAAATGGGTGAAACTGAACGCATCCTAATCATACTATATCTATCTGTCAAAAGTGTCAAATTGACGTCTGTATACAATGAAGTTCGGATTTCGCGCTCACCGCACGGCGGCACTCCCCCGTTCTCGCGCCTTCCCCTCCGGACTGTAAACGCGATGCGTGTCCGGATCCGCGTGTGCTTACATTTTACAACGGTATAAGGTGCGATTAGTTTACCGCGTTTCATTCAGTACCACGGCGATGTAGCTCCTTTCATTTGCGGATTTACATCTTTCGCTAGTCAGCGAGGGATACGTATCCGTGATTCGTTTCCATCCGGAGTACCCACCCTACTTTCAAAAAGTTAGGTTATGTTATGATATAAAAATATTGAAGCATTTTATTTCAATCGTTATTTATTAAATTATTGTGCATTTTAAAAAACTCAACAAAGGTCATTAAAAGTGTAATAATAAATATTAACAATTTATAAGAAATTGTTTACTTTATTTACTTTTGAATAAAATTTCAGATGAACGTCCTGCGGAAAGGGCTATCATTGCTTTCTTTGGGTTTAAAATCACAAATAACCCAACTAAAAGGTAAACATTTTAAAAACATGCATTAAGTTTTTATTTATAATAAGCCAACCTCATTTTTCAAACTTGGCTATTGCTTAAAATGGGAGATCCGCTCGAATCAAAAGTAAACTTCAATCACAAAATTCACCACAAACACAATAAAGTTACAAAGCACACAGTACACCTAAAGCTGAGGGCTGATAAAACAGTAGCTGCCGCATAAATGCATGCAGAACAAGGCCTAAATTGTCTGTCTATTTAGTTTTTATAAGGCACATTGTTAGGAATGTCCACAGGAACTTCACATGTTATCATTTTCTACCAACAGACACCAGAAAACAGGAATTTTAGCTCCATGTAGACTTCCTAGTAATCTGCATAAGTATTTTCAGGATAAACATTAGATATCTATGTTGATTTCTTCATTATTTGCTACCAACCTAAACCAAAACCTATCATAAATAAACAAGAAATCCAAATATATCTGTCTAATTGGATTCCAATTCTCAGTATTTAGCCACCAAGTGCACTCAGCTCACTTTTACAATATAAAATATTATAATATCAAAAAAAATCTGCTATTAAAACTAATGGTCTCAATTTAAGTAGGCATTTCCTCTCCCTACACAATAGTGACAACCCATTTCTAGTAAACATTGGCTACTTCAACAAGAGTTCCGGGTTTGAACCCCGGGCAGTAACATGTCTGTTTATTTCTACGAATAATATATTTACAAAAAAAAATACCTAAGTATTTGAATTTGTTGTTTAGTATCCATATTATGTGATGTCCTACATGGCGCTGTGTGAATGTCAGTGGATATTTATTAATTAGTAAACAAAGTATTGGCCCTGCCCATTGCCAAATTTGCATGATAACTCACATATTGTAGACTTACACAAACATATTCTGCTAGTTCCAGCAATACCCAGTAATCAACTATCAGTTCCTGCAGCAACCTCATCATTAGGCCTATTGTCTCGAGCGATGGCATCCCTTAACCAAATGCACAGGACTGGGCCACATATCAAGAAGAGGAAGTCAAGGAATCCACTGAATGGAAACCCTTTTGCGAAGGTATGTCAATACCTACTGTTATAGATAGTGTAATTTGTAACTATAAATAGAAATTTACAGGTTTGTATCTTATATCTATAAATAAACTAGATATCAATAAAAAAAAGGATGCACAATCTCACCCAAAGAGTGTCTGCAGCAACATTTTCTTTCATATCACATCGCTCACTATATGACGTAGTAGTATGCTCGTGCTTTTGATTTTGTACCCTTTTAATGGTGCCTTAAGGTCATAATTTTAATGAATACTTTTATGTCAAAAATATAAAATGTGTCAAGCGGCTCGGATTTTTTAAATATTTACATACAATTTAGCTAGCTTGAAGTCAGACATAGTCAGGAATAGGATTTCTATTGTTTGTTGCCCCACATTGGATTTTGGATTCAACTAGGTGGTCAAAGTGTTCAACATAGTTTTGACTTTTATTAAATCTGTATACTCTG
Organism: Leucinodes orbonalis; assembly: GCA_019425675.1. Lineage (NCBI taxonomy): Eukaryota > Metazoa > Arthropoda > Insecta > Lepidoptera > Crambidae > Leucinodes > Leucinodes orbonalis. The sequence goes on along the minus strand of PQWD01007027.1, from coordinate 24,972 downwards.
TTGTTTGGCTCAATAAATAAAAGTCCTATGACTAAATAACATGATTATCTTATTTATAAGACTCTAAATTTACGAAAATATAGGCATAAAATAATGAATTTATCTCTGGTGTAGAATCTTAGTAAAGTTTATTTCCCTAGGAAATTAATCAATTCGCGGTTCTTGCTATTTTCCGGTGACATATATAAGACCTTGTAAACAAAACAATTTATTGATAAATAACAGAAAGATATTTAAAGAAATAGCTCAACTAATCACTCAGTGAACTTCCTAATTCGTATTCCAGGGTGTAGTACTGAAAACGGTGATAAAGAAACCGAAGAAACCCAACTCGGCGAACAGGAAGTGCGTGCTGGTGCGGCTGTCCAACGGCAAGGAGATGGTCGCGTATGTGCCCGGCATCGGGCATAACTTGCAAGAACATAATATTGTTTTGGTGCGCGTCGGCAGGTACGCGTTTGTTACTTTAACTTTAATTGTTTACTAGCGACCCGCCCATGCTTCGCACGTGTGTAATGGTGATTCATAATAGGCACGCTCCCGCCTGCCCGGTCGGCCAGTACCGGCCCAAACGCTACGTAACACAAATTTTTAAATCTGTAATATCTTCGAAAATATTCATTTAAATCATATGCTGTAAAGGGCTGTATAGGTCTATAATAAATCAACAATTTATTTAAGGTATTTAATTGGATAAGGATTAATGCTGTATTGGTTGAAATCGCTTCGAAAATTTGCCATTATTTGTTGTAGAAAGTGAACAAAAAAAATATATTGTGGGATATCCATAAGAGATAGACATATACCATCGCGGAGTTTTCTGTAGACCTTTTCAATGTGTACAATACTTAGTACATTATTTTGATAAATCCTGTAGGGTTCAGCCTGCGTTTGCAATGTAAACGGAAAAAATTATATTTTTATAATTTCTAAATTTAAGTTTTTTTTTCTTTATATTTTGACTAATATATAATATATGTATTTATTATATTATTTGTTAACCTCTGTATGTATTATGTGTATATGTATGTATGTATATGTATGTGTGTATATATTTATGTATATATATGTGTGTGTGTGTGTGTGTGTATGTATGCAGTATATGGGTGCACACTGTCTACCTCTCACACTTAATTTCCTTTTTTTAGGCCTGTTGGAAGAAATTTCATAATGAAATAAGCAGTGCCTTTGTACAATTTTTTCCATGTACCTGTTTTTTATTGTATAACTGTGTGCATAAATGATTAAATAATAAAAAATGAAACTATTTACACATTGACATTACATTGGAAACATTAAAATAACAGTATTTTTCCACTATTTAATGGACGTTATTATACATATAAACCTTCCTCTTGAATCACTCCATCTATTAAAAACCACATTAAAATCCGTTGCGAAGTTTTAAAGATAATAATAAAAAAAGTCTTTATTCACTCCACAATCTTACAAACATAAAGGTACATACACTGAAGAATACAGTTTGATTGTAGAAGTCTGGTGTCTGAACTAGGCTGAGGGCCTGTAAAACAGAACACCAGGCCCCAAACTATTATAGAGATCTAATTTTGTACAACAATATTTGACAATCAGAGTAAACTCCGACTTCATGTGGTGAATGTGGTGAGTAGGTAGTGTGTGTTTTTTGTGTGAGTGTATGTGTGTAAAAAGTGTGTGCAAAGGGATTAAAAATATTTAAATATTTAAAACAATTAATTAGTTAAGATATAAGCGCACACATGACATGGGGACAGAAAAGGTGACTTTGTTTTATATGTAGTGATTTATTCATCAGATCACCAACATAATACCGCATGCATCGTCAAATTATATTTAACTTATTTAATATAATTGGAGCGTCGGTGGCTCATTGGTGTGGACTGTTGCCTTTCGATATGGAAGGCGCAGGTTCAAATCCCGCCGTGTTTTTTCCGAATTTTCGAAATTATATCTACGTTTATCCGACGCTCCAACGGTGAAGGAAAACATCGTGAGGGAACCTGCGCACGCCTGCGCAGAGATTCAAAGGTTGTGCGTGAAGTCGTCCAACTACTGGGTCCGCGTGGTCGACTAAGGTCTTTACAACCTATACGGGTAGGCTCGTGCCCCTCGGTGGGGACGCTGATTGAGCTGATGATGATGATGAAACTTTTTTTTATTTTACCTTTTTTTAATTACAGACTAAAGGACTGTCCCGGTGTGAAGTTGAAATGTGTTCGCGGCAAATACGATCTCGCCCACGTGGTCAAGCAAAAAGTATAGAGTAATGTTATTTGTTGTTTTTAGTTTGATTATAGGCTTTAGTTAAGGTATTTTGTGATTTTTTTTACGAAACTTTTTATCGTATACCTCGGCACTGTGCCTCAATTTTTTATATTGCATACGTGGTAAATCATGAGCAGTGGCGTGCGCATAGACTATGAGTAGGGTATGCAANATAAGATGATTCCGTGCAACGGCAGATCCAGGGGGAGGGTCAGGGAGGTCATGACCCCCCGAGCTATTATTAAGTACTATACTAACATACTTTAACAAAGTACCATATAAGTTCATAACTTGAGTACTACTGTGTGACCCCCTCCTGGCGCCTAACCTGGATCCGCCCTTGATTCCGTGTTTCGTTTGACACGTTAAGCCGTCGGTCCCGGTTACAATCTTTGGTAGTTAACATCAACCAATCAGCATTGGGCCAGCGTGGTGGGTTACGGCCCAATCTACCTATAGCTATGCTGTGCGGGAAGGCCTGTGCCCTGCATTGGACATAGACTGATAACTGGGATCAGACCTCATTCAGATTCTTTACAAGATTGACTAAAATTTTGGACTTTTGAACAACAAGCAAGGGTGCAAACCGTTGCATCTAATATTACATAATACCATTACATAGGAAATCGCAATAACTGTCAACTGTCACATATTTTGCGGAATCCAACATCTGCATCAAATAGCAGCTGCGTTTCCTGGTTCAGAACGAAATGGACTTTAACGCATTGATAATAAGGTTGGTTTCAATTACGAACCGTGTGTGGTCAGTAATAATATTTGTATCGCGCGCCTGTCATTTAAAACCCTTCCGCGTGTACGGGATTATGTCCCGGGGGACGGGATGGTTCGCAGAAAAAAATGTGCAACACGAAACGTGACACGGAACGGTTTATTTGAACGCGTGTAATGGAACTAACGGTGCGTTGTCTTTGTCTTAGGGATTTGACAGTTTTTTCTAAATGTTGGTACCATAATGGCGCTTAAGCTCTCCTTTTATTTCTTGTGTCAAATATTGTAAATTAAGTATTTCGTTTTTCTTAATAAATGTCTTTGTTTCTTATACTGTGTTGGAAGTATTTGCCACGGATTGGTAGTTAGTTTGTACTAATTTTACTAGGTGTAGACTCGATACTGAGTCGTCTAGGTAGGTACTACCGCAGTGCCAGATATCCCGTGAAACAGGAGTGTTATGCACTTTTTTGTTTCGGGATGAGGGCATAGCTAGTAAAATTACCGGGTATAAGAGACCTAACATCTGTTGTCTCGAGTGAGAGGCGCAGGGCGGCATTGATGGAGGATAATAACTGTGTATCAGTTGTTGGTCTCCTTTAAAGCCGCTCTGTCATGGTCTGACGTATCACTTACCATCAGGTGAGCGTCCAGACCGTCCTGTACACATATAAAATTAAAAAAATAATAATTGGTAGATACTCGTAGTAATCAGACGAGTTGGTGTTAATATTTGTAAATTGTCTTTAAATAACGTCCGACTGCATGAAACAGTATATCTATGGGATACGAAAGAAACGTCATCAAAAAATATCCGAGCCGCACTACACATTAGTTATCGTTATATTTATAACAAAATTATTATTTAAATTTCGACCTTAAGGCGTCACTGAAAGGGTACATAATCAAAAGCACGAGCACACAACTATGTCTTTTTGACATGTGAAATTTGAATGAAAGTTCTGCATATGACGCGATGGGCAGAATTTTGCCGCAGATACATTGAGTGGGATTGTGCAACTATTTTATTAACCGACTTCAAAAAGGAGGTTCTCAGTTTGACCTGTTTGTATGTATGTATGTAAGTATGTATGTTTGTCCGCGATTATCTCGCGTTTGGCTGTAGCAATTTCGATGCGGTTTTCGGTAAAACATTTGTTACATTCAGGAGAAGGTTTTAGTGTTTTAATTTTATTATTGTTTATCTAAACGAACGTCGTACGAACGTTAGTGGTTCAATGATGTGGACTGTTGCCTTCCTACCGGTAGGGCGCAGGATCGAATCTCGCCACGTACCAATGTGTTTTCGAATTTTCGAAATTATAAATGTACGTTATCCGACGCTCTTACCGTGAAGGAAAACATCGTAAAGAAACCTGCGCACGCGTGCGAAGTGATTCCAAGGTTGTGCGTGAAGTCGGCCAATCCGCACTGGGCCCGCGTTGACTATAGCCTGTACACTCCTTACGGATAGGCTGTGCCCCTCGGTGGGGACGTTGATGACGAATGAGCTGATGATGATGAAGAAACGAACGGCTTAATGTCTTTCAAAGCACAAAATTCATTGAATTCAAATGTGAAGAGAATGCAGAATATATTTGCTGACCATACGGTCTCCTACAAATAAGGGTGGACAGGCTAAGGGTGGCATGAGTTAGCAAACTGACCATCCGTCGTCCATACAATCCATACACCATTCACACCTCCAACAATTGAGCCATTCGACGGGTATTTGCATGACTTGAGATTTTCTATACACACAAATACTGCAACTATTATGTTACGTTGTATTTGACTTAAAGGAGTTGCGGATTTGTAATTGCTTTTGCGTCTTTTCAAATGTAATTGTTGGTCGAATGCGGTTAAATCCTACAGATGGGTAATAGTATAATCTTAATATATAAAACTCAAAATATATTGTTTATGACGCTTTAAGAAGTCAATGGCAATCAAATAATAATAAATTGCCACCAGGAATCCGTACAGACCCTGTTTTCAAGTCATTCCATAGGAATCTTAAAGAATTTCTCATTAAACAATGTTTTTATTCAGTTGATGAATATCTTAAAACACCTGTTCATAAAATATAAATAGACTGAGAAAATTGTATTTTTAAATGTATAATGAAAGATAAGCTAATTAATTGTTTGCCATACCCGAAAAGGGTCACTAAGTTGTAAGTACCATACTAAAACTTAAGAACCTTTACTTAGTTGCAAATAAAACATTTGAATTTGAAAAAAATACCCCATACCTTTAATAGCTACCAAGAGTGGTGATTATGGCGATCCCCATATTAACAAAACCAAAATATTTTAAACGAAACCAAAACGCCAAATATCATTTAACTATTTGGCTGCCAATGACGCCTTAAGGAGTCAGAAACAATAGATTTTCTGTTGTGTCTAGATTCCCGGTTCTTACTTCTATATCAATTCGGTGAATCATCTGATGATTAAACTTCCCCAATGAGGGGCACGAGCCTACCCGTATAGGGTGATTAGGCCTTAGTCGTCCACGCGGGCCCAGTGCGGGTTGAACGACTTCACACACAACCTTTGAATCTCTTCGCAGGCGTGCGCAGGTTTCCTCACGATGTTTTCCTTCACCGTAAGAGCGTCGGATAACGTACATGTAATTTCGAAAATTCGAAAACACATTGGTAAGTGGCGGGATTTGAACCTCAGCCTTCCCGGTAGGAGGGCAACAGTCCACACCATTGAGCCAATTCGGTGAATGAAAAAGATTAAAACCTCTTCACTTGATTGATCGAAGAAAGTAACGGAGATTAAATAACCATACAAACTTCCGCGTTTACAAATGATTCAATAGAGTGGGTGTGTTGGTGCGGTCATGGGTGATAAATTGATAGTGTTGGGACTTGTGAGAAAGTGCAAACAAGGGAGGTCTCACGACATTGCGGTGTTATAAGCATAGTACGAAGAGCGTCGGTGGCTCAATGGTGTGAACTGTCGCCTTCCTACCGGGAGGGCTGAGGTTCAAATCCCGCCACGTACCAATGTGTTTTCAAATTACATGTACGTTATCCGACGCTTTTACGGTGAAGGAAAACATCGTGAGGAAACCTACGCACGCCTGCGAAGAGATTCAAAGGTTGTGCATGAAGTCGTCCAACCCGCTCTGGGCCCGCGTGGACGACTAAGGCCTAATCACCCTATACGGGTAGGCTCGTGCCCCTCGGTGGGGACGTTTAATGAGCTGATGATGAAGCACAGTACAGTGATGATGATGAAGAACATTAGCTGATTATAGATAATAATCATCAAGCCGATATCTTGCCTCTGCAGGAAATAAGGCTTTCCACATAGCCATGGGCCGTGCTGATTTAAGCTTATTGCCGCTCCTGGGTACTGAAGATCTAATTAAGTATTTATGATATATAACGTCACCTAAGACGTGCTATAATATCAGCGTTGTTTTGGTCACGCATGTTGCCTGGCCATAGCAACATTACCTGAGCCAGAGACCTTTTGGCCACATAACAAAAAATAATAATTTATACTACCTACAAGTAAGTAGGTACCTAAATTATTATTTCTTAAGTTTTGGAATTTATTATAACGCGTGATTTCATTAAATTATAGTAATGTTTATAAATTAATGAAATTGGGCTTTTTAATAAAACCTAAAAAAAATTCCTCTTCAAATGTTTGTTGCCCTGGGCACTAGCCCCGTTTGCTCCCGGTGTCAATCTGGCTATGGGAGATACAATAATAATAATTATCCTCAGACCTTAGATATATAATAAACTAACTATGCACAATTACGAAGAAACGTCAACCAAAATATGTCCGAGTCGCATGACACATAGGTATGTGTCATGAACAAAATGATCAAAATTCATTTAAATTTTGTCTTTAACCAGTCATGGAAAGAGTACAAAATCAAAAGCACGAGCACACTACTATGTCATTATGACATGTAGCGAGCTACATGATTCAAAGTCAAAGTCAAAACATTTTATTTAAAATTAGGTTACAAAAAGCACTTATGAACGTCAAAATATACAAAAATATATTAAAAAACAATTAAAATACTAAACTAAAATATGAGTTTTGGTGCTTTGAAAAAAAGCGCTTCAGTGGTTTGGCCTGTTGAGAAAGAAGCACCCAAGAAAACTCAACAGTGTAGCCTTTTTTAAAAACAATTCCTTAATGTAACATATATCATAAACACTGAAATAGCTGAGCAGTTTAAGAGCACGGATTTTTATCACATAAATATTCGTCAATAGTGAAGTACCCTTTTTTAGAAAGGTGTTGTTTGATTCTAACTTTAAACATATGAAAGGGCAACTCTACAATATTTTGCGGTACCTTATTGAAAAACTTTATACATCTTCCTATAAAAGATTTACCTATTTTATGTAGTCTCAAGTCCGGAACAGCAAGTTTGTTTTTATTCCTAGTATTAAAATTGTGTGAATCACAATTTTTCTTAAAGGTGTTATAGTATTTACGAATATTAATTATAAATAAAAAATCTGCCCAACAGACGCGATCGGCAGAATTTTACCGCGGACACTTTGAGATTGTTCATCAATTTCGTTTTTTGTTTGTCAAGTTCGACGGACGACCGTGGTGAAGGCTGGATGGGAAAAGCGGAGGACCGGGATATCTAGCGCTGAATAGGGGAGAACTATGTCTAGTATTGAACAGCGAAAAATTATAAAGAACGCACTCGAAGCTCCTCTAGGGTAATAATCACAGACATCCGAATATACAATTAGACTGGACAAGCCGCCAAGTTTATAGGCAGTCCCAGTGTCGCAATTTCTTTTCGGTTCTTACCTGTGAAAAGTTATTCTATTACTTGGTAAATTTACAGATTCATTGCGATGATGGCATGTTACAATTGCACAGGATGGCATTTTGGAAAAAAACGGTAATTCTTCTAATATTCGTGCGTCTTGACTCGTCTCACAGAGCGTAAACTGGCAGCCGGTGTATGCTCGTTGAGCTTACATTTGTCGCACTTTAAACGCGGCTTGCCCCATCTCCTGTATTGGGAAATCTGTGGTAATAATTGTCGGTGGTCGCGATATAACATACGATCAAGTGTTCTATGCGTTTGCCTACCTATGAAAAGTTTTCCAAATGTTTATAACTGCTTCAAATCCAATACCAGGTACTGAATGAAAGCTAAACAACAACTTGGACGCCAAGTCTGCCGCCTTATACACAGTTCCAAGAAAATTATAAATATTAAAACTAATCTCCTTAACAAAATGGTTACCAACTGCGTAATATAGTATCGGGATTATGATTCTCGGTTTGTAATAACCATATTCATTGTAGCTGCATCGACAATTGCGAAAGAATTCGAATGGCATGGAACCGTTTTTATCAATGTACTGATAACTTTCTTCTTACACAAATATGATTTACGACTGTTCCCTAGAATCCGAACTAACTCTTGCCTATTGTGTATGATTTTGAGCTCTATTCCATTATGTTAAGTGCTAGATGGACAATGGAGAAAATAATTTGAGATGTGTCCGTCATATGCGGACAATGCCCACTATTAGCGGATTATAACCCGGCAAAAAGAGCAGGTACGGTGTGCTTAACTTTCCAAGTGAAAGGTGGAAGCGGGTTGCATTATATTGGACGGTTTAATTTTATTGGGTTACCTACTTTTAAAGAATCGATATTAATACTTCTTTTGTTATTTCGCGTAGTAACGGAAAACTAAACCTTTTTGGGACTTATTTAAACTCCTGTTATTTTTCGAATTAAATTACTTTTTACAAAAATTGGTATATTCTAAGGGTTTGGTTTTATTATACTAACTTTTAGTGCTCTATCGAAACAAAAGTATTATGTTATTCTAAAATTCTATTTTTTTTTATCTAAAAACTAATTTCTTTTTTTTATATCTAACTGCTTAGGCATTGGCTGAACTGTTGTGTAGCTCGGCTGGCGATATCAATACAATATTTGTTCTACAAAAAGAGCTGTTCGTTTTATCTACAACCTTGGACCACATTACATCGCAATATTTTATGAAAATTTAATTAACGTGCAAAAATACTATCATACAAACAAAAAATGTAATTCGCACATTTTATAAACAGACTTGAGACTACATAAAGTAGGAACTTAACCTAAATCATTTGTAAGAAGATCTTTAAATTTGTTTATTTAAGTACCGCAAAATATTGCAGAGTTGCCATCTTTAAAGCTAGAATAGAACATAGCACCTAAAAAGGTTACAGAGTATTGACTATTATTATCCAATAAAAATGTGATGGCCTGACTCTGCTCAGCTATTTCAATGTTCATAAAATATTTGTACATAACATCATTGTTAGCAAAAAAAGGCTGTATTTTTTTCAGCTGAACACCATACGTACTAACGCCAATGACACCTTAAGGCGTTGTAAACAATAGATTTTGTATTGCGCCTGGATGCCTAGCCTTCAAAGGGTTAAATACGTATCGCTTATACTTGGACCACACCCGGTCTTGCATTAGCAGATGCAAAACTGTCTGTCCCACGGGACACTCCAGCGGTGACCGTTTATCCCAAACAATAACATCGGATGGACACCATGAACGTGACGATCCCAGCATCCAGCGTTGCCAATGTTGCGTTTGTTATTTTAGTTGTTGGTCAAATAATTTTAACTTCTGAAATATGTTTAGCTTCTTAGAATTATACAATGGCGTTTTCACTGTAAATATCGGGTCGAAATTAGGTAGTCCCCAAATATAATCATAACTTGCGGTTATAGTAAAATTCCCGCATGCATTGGCAATAATGAAAATGGCGGCAAACAAATGTCAAATTTAAAAAAAAAAATTTTCGCGCGCTTAGTGTAAAAATAACTGCATAAAATCAGTGAAAAAAAATTTTCACTTAATATTTATTTCATCTTTCTTACTTAGCTTCATACGAATAGAATGCTCGTAACTACGAGTAAGATTAAGGTAAGTCATAAATTTAAAGGTCATTGTGATTAGTGATTTTTCACCACATCTACGATCAATTCCAATTCTAACCTTAGAATCCTCATATAGATAAGTTGAAATAATAAATTAGGAAATTATTGTTAGGGTATTAATGCATAGCCTAGCCACACCGTTGCCTAACGAAAGGTAAGAACTCTCTTATATACTTGTTTGAAGAAGGACATGACGTAGGTATTGGGAGGATCCCCAGAAAACTGGAAACGTATTAACAAGACAAGGTGTATTGACGCAAGATCGAGACCAATACTGGCTAAGTCTCATTTCATTCTTGAATTTGGACATAAAACTCAAGTCTATAGAAGATACAGGTCTAAAAAGATCTCTCGGAGCATGATACGCTGATTAGTTTTCTGTCCTTATATTAATATTTATATCTTCAATTCTGTGTGTCAATTTCGCTTTGTTAAGCTTTAAGCTTTTCGAAGATAAGTTTCAGGAAATTCTCTGCCTGCCCGTGTGCCTGAATCAGATTCCTGGACATTACAAACTGGATTTATTCAAAAGTGAATAGGCATTTCCAGGTTAAGCGTGCTTTATTCTTCGACTGTATCGTCACTTACCATCAGGCGAGATGGCAGGAAAATGCTCAACCTTTAAAAACGAGTCGACATGTAATAAGAGCGCTATCTAGAGATGGAGCAGTACTCACAGACGGACTTTACCTTTATACATAACAAGCCGCTTTATCGATGCGCAGAAATTTGGCGAGGAGCGTGACGTTTCTTCAAAGATCCTACGATGCAGGGAAAAATCATTGCCAATTTTAACAGTGCCTAAAGTTATATGGCGCTAAAAAGTCCTCCTAATTTTAAAAGCAGTTTCATGTCAACCTATATCACAGACTACCGTTAAGCCCTAAATAATAGGCAGGTGTTAAACATCACATTGTAGCACGGATTATCCACCGATTCAACCATAGATAACATTATCTATCCAAAATGGCAAATTAAATGCAAACAAGACACAACTCTATGGTGATACACATAAAGGTTAAGTCGTTTCGAAATGTGTAAAGGGTTATGGAAAAATGAGCAAGCATTGTATGTGGTACAGTTAAGCCTAGATTTTGCGTGGAAACTGCAACAATTGCGATATTGGTAGGCGTACTGTCGATTGTGTCAATTGTGGGACGGATCGATTGTTGGGCGCAGGCGCATATAACTTAGGGTTGCCAATACAGATAGGTATTTTATTGATAAAAGACACAGAAAAATAAATTTAGCGACATTTTGCAATTTCTAAATAAGACGTAAGTATCTCATAATGATAAAATCATAAAAAATGTTTTTAACCTACTGAGAACCAAGAATCCAGAAACAATATAAATTCTATTCATTCTGACACTCTTAGGTGTCATTGGCGCTCAAAGGGATAAATATTTAGAATACTGTAGGTTTTAAAATAATAAATAAGGTTAAATTTAAGAAATTAACTCTGACGTAAATTTTATAAGAAATGGCAACTAAAAAGCGTATTTGTAACCGTTTTAACACTTTGTATAACATTGTAGTTAAGTACTGTTGGTTAGAAATACTTATGATGTTAGCATACGTCGTATTATGTATTTTCCCCGGCTTTGTAAAAATTGATTCTGTTTTCTAGTAGTTTCGCAACTCCTAGCTTATTAAGGATTAGATGAGACTGTAATATCTGTACTTAGGTATGTATTTGATATTTTAATATAACTCAGCATATGTGGGCATGCGTGGAATGACAGCCCTAACATAGCGGGATGTGGCAGCGAACGCCCCCCGCCGCGCCATTTTGTTTGCAAGTGCCATGGGAAATAACAGCTTTTGCCAAAATCTCAATCGACATTCAATTCCGTATTCGTTTTGTGATACACCGTGAAATTTCGATTCGGAACATACTTCATATTTGACAGGTGATGTGACCACCGCGGAGTTAGCGGTATCTTTGGCTATTAAACACAAATGAAGGATTGCATGGAGCGACGATGGCTTATTGGTGTGGACTGTTGCCTTCCGATCTGGAGGGTGCAGGGTCATAACCCAAAAAAAGGTCTTTTAAAATGTTCGAAATTATATGTTCGTTTATTTGACACTCTTGAAGGAACACGTTCTAAGGAAAACTGCGCACGCCTACGAAGAAATCCAAAGTTGAAGTCGGCCAATCCGCACTGGGCCTTGTGGACGACGAAAGTGTATGCACACTTTACGGGTAGGCTTGTGCCCATAGGTGAGGACGTATATTGAGCTGATAATAATGAAGGATTCAATGAGGGATCAATGACCCATTTGGTGTTGCGGTTCGGCCGCAACACCAAGGGTTCCGGGTTCGATCCCCGGGCAGTACAAACATTTGTGTGCATGAACATGTCTGTTTGTAATGGTCTGGGTGTTTTCTATGTATAATATGTATGTATTTACAAAAAAATATATATATGTATGTTTATTCGTTGTTTAGTACCCATAATACAGGCTTAACGCTTAACTTGGGGCTAGATGGCGATGTGTGAATGTTAGTAGATATTCATTATAATTTATTAATGGAACGGCTAGTACGTTCAATTGATCTTACGAGTCAAGCAACCATCGCAATGGCCGGCCGTCGGATGAGTTACGAGGAAATATTATCTTGAAATATTATAATACATATAGTCCGAGAGCCGGCCGTATAAAAGTCCTATGGATCAGATACATTATTTTTTTTTATTATAGTCTGAGAAAACATAAAACTAAATGTCCACACCCCTGTAAATGCCTGATTTTGCCCGCATGCAAAATTATGACCTCACTTCCGGTTGAAGCTCCAGACATTGTTATTATAACTCATAATATATGAAAAAAATTAAGGGAAAATAAAGTATTCGATGAGTAGAATTGTTGTAGGGGTACTAACAAGGGGTAAAATGAGCTACAGTCACGGTCAAAAGTGAACGGGATCCCAGGGCCACAATTCCACACTCTCGTAACATTACGATACATTACAATCCAACTGTTTTGTTATTCCGATACAACTTTGATGTTTATGGATCATTTTTTTTTCATTTATTTTGGCACGAACAGTCATTACAAAAATATAACTTTTAAACAATTGTCATACAAAACGACAAAACAGTGCCGAAACTTAACTTTAAGGTTATTATTACATTTGTGAGCTTGGTTACAAACTATGTTCTTACATTTTAATTTCTAACTATATCACAGACATCCGTATATACAATTAGACTGGACAAGCCGCCAAGTTTATAGGCAGTCCCAGTGTCGCAATTTCTTTTCGGTTCTTACCTGTGAAAAGTTATTATATTTCTTGGTAAATTTACTGATTCATTGCGATGATGGCACGTTACAATTGCACAGGATGGTATTTTGGAAAAAAACGGTAGTTTCTTCTAATATTCGTGCGTCTTGACTCGTCTCACAGAGCGTAAACTGGCAGCCAGTGTATGCTCGTTGAGCTTACATTTGTCGCACTTTAAACGCGGCTTGCCCCATCTCCTGTATTGGGAAATCTGTGAACTATATGTACTATTTGTTCGTACTGTATGTACGAACTACTTACGTGTTTACAAGACGGTTTAAGTACTATATGAGCAATCATTTAATTAATTTATTTTTAAATATTTGTGGGCTATCAAAAAGTTCTAGATCTGAGAATTGTTTATTATACATGTTAAGGCAGCGATGAAAAAAGTTGTTTTGAGTATATTTCTTTTTGAAACGGGGTGGTACAAAAAGATCTATAGTTCGAGAGGAACGGAGAGGTAGACGGACCATGGTTCTGAAGTTAATTTTTGACAACAAATTAGAACAGTCTATTTTATTATTGAGTAATTTATACAGGAACATTAAATCGAATTGTTTGCGGCGATTGCTTAAAGTTAAAAGACGGTGAGATAAGAGGGAGTCTTCATATGATTAATTTTTACAGTGACGGTAGTTTAAGACCCTAATTTTTTTTCTGTACCTTTTCGATTCTATTCGCATGACATTTAAAAAATGGATTCCAGACGACACAACCAAAATCAAGTATTGATCTAACAAAAGAATAGTAAATAATTTTGAGAGTAAGAGTTTTTTGAACGGTTTACTGATTCTATTGATGAAACCGAGGCTCTTGAAGACCCGGCTGATTATGGTATTAATATGATTATCCAATGTTAATTTACTGTCCATTATGATGCCGAGATCGCGAATACTTGTAACTCTTTTAAGATAAGTGTTACCTACTCAGTTTATAATCGTATAAAATTGGTGAGCGTTTTCGAGTGTATGATATCACAGAGTACTTTCGATGTTCAGAAAAAGTTGATTATCATCACAATATTTAGAAAGCGAATTAATGTCATTTTGTAGCGAAAGGCAATCATCGTTATTTATTATACTTCTGTAAATTTTCGTATCGTCAGCATAAAGAAGTTGGGAAGTGCACTGAGAGATTGAAAGGGAAACACAAACTACTACTGTACTGAGCAGGATGTGTCATGGAGGTAATGTGTAAATTTAAAATGAGCATCGATCATGAATCGAATCGTCGCTTTTTAGTAAGTCATGTTAGATTTGGTCGGATAATCGATCTTATTTTATTTTTTTTGATTTTTGTGTATGAGGTCTTTTTAAATACGTGGAATATTTAAGCACTGAAAATTTATCAGCATTATTACATTGACAAATGCACATAATCCATGGTTAACAATAACGCTCATCTTGATTGAAACCAGTCTTGTAGTGAACGTCAAAATCATGATAGGTTTTTTGTCTCTACCCGTTTTGTCTCATATTACCACACAACTAATGAATGTGCAACTATCTGGAAACATTCGTGCCATATCGTGCGGGTATCAAAGTACGGATCATGCAATTTTGTGTTTAAGTGCAGTTGCTTATCAGGTGCCTTTTTTATAGAAGGAGGACTAGCCATGTATTGTTTTTCTCCATTTCTTTAAAAAATCGCTATAATACACAAAATCTTAGAAGTTTTTCTTGTTCAAAAATTCCGGGCACATATATGGCACATGTAAGAGCTAATTTATGGCAATTTTTTTCATAAACGCACATGCAATGTTTTCGAGATATGCGATTTTGAGTAAAACGTTACCCTAAGCAGGAAGATTAAAAAGTTGAAATATTTCCAAAAAGCTGAAGGCCGCACATATAATAATTTTTGGCGCACAAATTCATAAGCATCAAACCATAAGCCTTCTAACGGACTAAATTATTTTTCTCTCGTATGTATTTTTTAAAAATTTTCCCCTGCAGAAAAACGTTCCCGGAAGTCTCGCGCTAGCAGGAACCGTTTTTTTTCGATTTATTCCAAAACGGCTGATGCACATATATAAATATTTGGCGGCACACTACATAGTAAATATGAGCACAAAACATTGGTACCATACCTGGCATATGCACATACTCTAGGAACATACATTTCCTGCTAGGGTAACGCAACACAACGAGCACTCTTTAAAGCTCAAGCTATAATAATTGTCAATATGACCAACATCTCGAAAATAGTAGGAAACTGCATTTTTTTTGTCGTATTCGTATCATCAGAAAAGATCCGTTGCCAACCCTAAATTGTCAATCAAAGCGACAGTTGCGTTGTTATTAACAGACCAATGGGTCCTTACAATATCTGGACATACACATCATTAGATCCTGATGGTATTCCTGATCAGTGAGGCCGGACTGCCCTTTCCGTACTTATGGGAAACGGATATTTAATTGTATAATAAATGATATAGTTCCGAGAAACTGCCATATGGTATGGTTAACTTGTAGTGTTTTGGAATATACAGGATACTATAATGATTATATTTTATTGTGTTGTCGCGTTTTGGGATATAGGAAAAATTTACAAGTTTTTTTAAATTGTTGTTTTTTCATCAACACTGCCCTTCGCCCGTCACTACCAATGCAAGTGGTCTCTCATACCCGGTATTT
The DNA here is from genome assembly GCA_019425675.1 of Leucinodes orbonalis. Taxonomy (NCBI): domain Eukaryota; kingdom Metazoa; phylum Arthropoda; class Insecta; order Lepidoptera; family Crambidae; genus Leucinodes; species Leucinodes orbonalis. The sequence continues at coordinate 9,080 of PQWD01007027.1, read as the reverse complement.
ACTAGCTACAGTGCCCTCATCCCGTAACACAGAAGCGCAAAATCCTCCTGTTTTACAGGACAATATCTGGCCGTGCTGTGGTACCTACCTAGACGACTCAGTACCGAGTCTACCACCTAGTAAAAGTAACTTATTATATGAGGTATATTTATATAAAATATTTTAAATCGGTTCAGTATTACTTGAGAAAAGCCGGTATATTAATATACCGGGATATCTGGCGCAAAATAGGGAGACCTATGTCCAGCCGTGGACTGCGATAGTTTGAAGAGAGATTACTTGTGAGTTTTCATTTTAAACATCAACAAATTTAAACTCAATCAGTTTAACGACCCGTGTGGTGTTATAATCAAAATGTCGGCTTCTACACCAAAAGTTCCGGGTTCTATCTACGGGCATTACAAAAATGTTGTATGCATGAACATGCCTATTTGTAATGGTCTAGGTGTTTCTATGTATGTATTTACAAAAAAAATGTATAAGTATGTTTATCAGTTATTGTATCCTGACTTTATATAAGGCTCGATGGCGCTGTGTGAATGTCAGTGGATATTTTGCCAAACCATTAATATAAATTGTGTGACCGGTGTTGGGATGGACCTTGTCGCGAATGCAATATTATACTTATTTAAAAAATTTCGTTGTATTACACAATACCTAAACTTTATGTGTACGTCCGCATGTCAGGTAATAATAAATAATAATAATAAAATAAAATATCTACTGACAATCACACAGCGCCCATCTAGCCAAGTTAAGCGTCTAAAGCCTGTAAATTATGGGTACTAAACAAGGGAATAAACATACCCATACATACATACATTTTTTTTGTAAAATACAATACATATTATACATAGAAAACACCCAGACCATTACAAACAAGCATGTTCATGCACACAAATGTGTTCGTAACTGCCAGGGGTCGAACCCGGAACCTTAGTGTTGCGGCGCGACCTCGTCACCGACAACGACCTATAATGGGTCGCCGCAAGAAGATAGATAAGGTAATATCGGAACGATACTTGAATAATTTACCCTCGAAACTTAGTATTTCACTTACACTAATGAAGATGTATTGATATCACGTGAATAATTCCAATATGTTGAAGACAACTTTGAAGTAAGATTTTATTAAACCTTTTGGAATAAATATAATTTAATTTTATAATTTAATAAAAGCAACAAGAGTTTATGGATGGTCATTCATAACGATGTTTACGATGTTACTAAATTCCTGGAAGAAGTTAGGAAGTTAGAAAATGTAGGAATAGATGCGTCTCAGGCCTTTGAAGAGGGTTGGCCCTATAGGATGCCAGAACACTGCTAAAACATACAATTGGAAATTACCTGCATCAGACGTATATATTAGTGTATCTGTCCCACAAAACTGTAACACACTCAAATGGGCTCTCCTCGCGTTGGTTGGAGCGCTGATTATCGCAATCGTACTAAAGAAGACGATGGGAGTATAAAGAAAAATAAACAAATGGTTGTAGGGTCCCAATTTTATTAGGGTAATATAAGCCAATTGATGAATTTGCTCGGATTTAGAGTTGGGTTGTAAAATTATTCCTCAAATGATTCCGTTATTATAAAAAATTTCCTATCAGATATTGCCTTTTTGCGTGGATTAATAATTTTATATTTAACCTTTAATTTTTATATGGACATCACAAAGACTATTTACTAAATTGGTTATTACCAATAGGTACCTTGTAATAGCATATATAGGTACTTTTCGAATCAAGTATTTTATTGATTTACAATCTGTTAAGATACTCAATGTTGCGTACAAATAAAAAGGTTTATTTTAACGTAGTGTTCATTAATGAAATTCATTATTGTTTTGTTCATAGTTTAGAACATATACATGGAGTGTGTTCAAATGGAATGTTAGCTATGGGAATAATGGTAATGTGATTTTAATTGTTGAAAATCTTATGTAATTTTAAAGTCGTATTTGTACATAACCACAGCTTGGAAACAAAAAAAATTAATATAACATTTATCCCGACTAGCCAGAGTAGGTACTAACTATATACAACTAACGAAAGATATCATGTAAGTTTTGGAATATACAGAATACTGTAATGATTATATTTTATGGTGTTGTGGCGGTTTGGGAATAATTAGGTAGAATTTAACTTTTTAGTTTATAATTTATTTTTTTAGATAATTTTCTACTAACCTATTACTAACAAAATATGTTACTTGACCAAAGACTGACTCAAGAATGGCTCAACCGATTTAATATAAGTTCAACCCTTTTGTAAGGGCTTGTTTTTTAATAAATTCAAAGTTGATGAAAACAACTACGAACGTTGATTATGGTTTAAATTTAAATTTTCAGACATGCTTAATACCACATTCCTACATTGACACACTACATATTGTTTTTAAAATATCTATCTTCTAAAACATTACTTTATAATTTATGATCCGACGGAACTTATTTAAATTTCTATTCCAAACGTTCTTGGTAATTAGGTAATGATATTTTAGCCGTATTGTAAATATGGTATAATCCCTCACAAAGCTATTGTTAACGAACCGATGCACAATAATCCAGGTAATTACTGGATTAAAATGTTCACAAACAAACCTATTACTTAATAGTAAACACGATTGTAAACAATATCATTTAAAAAGTGGGTACTTGGGTATATAAATCCTAACATTTGACAGGAATCTTCAGTCATCTGTCAATCCTATTTCGATACACTTAATAGAACCAGAATATTTTAATTATAGTGAAAAAATACAAGTCGTGCCTGTGAAACAATTGCGAAAAATCATAACCGCAACGCGTCATCGTTTTCCATCGCAATACCGTTAGGGGTAAGCGCAGGTAGCGCAACCCTTATTTTTGTGGGGAGCCAGTGGGGATAACGCCACCCCTCGGAAGCCACGCCCCCAACCGCAAGAAGAACGCCTGAGCAAGTGTCGCTTCAGTTACTCGTGACTTGCCAACCGTGACCAACATGGCTCTTTGGACGCCTTACGCTGACGATTTCCGTGGACACTCACGCAAAGACCGTAAGCAAGAGCCTCTGGCGGGTATCTAAATCTACTTACGAGAGACCAACATTTGGGTACCCGTACCCACTGTCTGGTCATCCTGGCTACTACGGATATCCAGAGTACAGGTCTACAGCGCAGATGTCGCCGGTGTCGGGCGGTAGTACGTGCTCGTATGAAACGAGGGCTCCAGTGAGCCCGCCCTTCAAGCCTTCATCATCAACAAGCCCTCTATCTCCCCCTGCATCTCCACCTAACACTTCAAAACTGCTGTACGCTGAAGTGGACGCGCTGTCTGATGATCCGGACTTTCAAGCTTTCGAGAGGAACGCTCTTAGCGCGATGGCTGAGAAGAACGGTGGCACGTTGTTAGGAAACAATCCAAGGATGCGACGTGCGGTGCGATCGTCCAACCAAGATTCTGCGAACGACGCATACAGGAAACAGCGCGAAAGAAATAATTTCGCGGCCAAACAGAGTAGGGATCGTAGGAAGATGCGCGAAATCCACTTAGCTCTGAAAGTGTCGTACTTGAAAAACGAAGTCGCAAGTCTTAAAGCAAAACTGTCTGCGAGACAATGCGGACGTTGTCAGAAAGTGTCCTAGCTAAGCGCTTTTAACTTTTGATAATTTAAATGTGCAATTTGATGTTTAATTAATGTAATTTTCAAGATTAAGTTTAGAGATGTAAAAAATTAAGAGTACTGTACTTGTGTATAGATTTTTGCAATGTAATTAATTGACTGATGGGTAAGTGGAAATATTTATTTGTGTAAATGTGCAATTTAAAATGATAGACTGATTAGTCTGTGGATGATTAGACTTAGTATGTATAGATTCTAGTTCTCTTAGAATTAAAATGTATTAAATGATGTAAGTATAAGTAATAAATTACTTTTGATATAATTATATTTGTCTTATTCTTCCTTTTTTTTTAACATTTCAACATATCACAAGTATTAATCAAAAACTCATAGGTACTACACAACTATGTAAAAACTAAAAGCTATTCCAATTGTGCAGTATTGGAATTACAACCAATTTAAAATGGTAATATACATATTTTTTGTACGTACCAAAGAACCTCTTTTTTTCATTCGAGCCCATGAGTGAACTTTTGCTTTAAATGTTTCGTTTATTTAAAAATAATTTTTCCATAGTGTTTTAAATTATATTCCTGCTTGGTCTTAAGTTTCATCAAGTTGTGAAGTTGATAATTAAATAAGAATTCATCAACTGATATCAGCTAAGCAAAATGTCTTATAACAGTTAGTGAAAAGTATCCTTTCTTTTGCAAAAAATATCTAAAATAATCTCAGATATACAATCAACTAACTACGAGTAGATGCACAAACACGAAAAAATATATAACCAAAAAATTTCCGAGTCGCTTGACACATACGTTGACTTATGGTATTGATATTTGCCGACCATAAATTATTGATACTTAAAATTTTGACCTTACGACGTTATTAAAAGGGTATAAAAATCAAAAGAACTTTTTGATTGAATGAATGAAAATTTTGCCAACTGACGCGATGGGTAAAATTTTGCCGCGAAAACAATTTGAGTTAGATTGTGCATTCAGTTTAAGTTTGTTGTTTCAAAATCAAAAAATCAAAATCAAAATCAAAATTCTTTATTTCAAATTAGGCTTACAAAAAGCCTTATGAACGTCAAAAATATACAAAAATATAAATAAAAACAATTAGAAAATACTAAACTAAAAATATGAATTTTGATGCTTGAAAAACGCTTCAGTGGATTGGCCTGTTGAGAAAAGAAGGCACCCAAGAAACTCAACAGTGTAGCCTTTTTAAAAACAATTACTTATTGTTAACAATATATCATAAACACTGAAATAGCCTGAGCACCTTTGAAGACCAAGGATTTTTATTCACATAAATATTCGTCAATAGTGTAGTACCCTTTTTTAGGCAAGGTGGTTTTTTATTTCTAAGCCTTTAAAACATGTGTAAAAGGTAACTCGACAATATTTTGCGGTACCTTATTGAAAAAGCTTTATACATCTTCCTATAAAGAATTTACCGTACTTTATGTAGTCTCGAAGTTTCCGGACCACCAAGTTTGTTTCTATTCCCTAGTATTAAAATTGGTGTGAGTGGTCACAATTTTTTGTTTAAGTATGATAAGTATTTACGCACGTAAATTAAATTTTCATAAATATAATTGTGTGCTACAGTCATTATATTTATTTTTTAAAAAGTTCCTTAAGAGTCACGGGGTCTAAGGTGTAGGACTAAAACGAATAGCTCTTTTTTGTAGTACAAGATATTTATTAATGTCGGCAGCTGAACCACAGACAGTAGACCCATATGACATGAACGACTAGAAATAAACTGAAATAAACCACATTCTTGCTGTTTTTCTACTCTGTCAAGCTTATCTTCCTAACAGCATAAGCTGCGGGGACGGCGCCGGAGCTAAGTCTACCAGCCAGTGATTCAATGTGAGGCCCCATTGTTAACTTTGAATCTAAAGTTATACCAAGAAAATGCAGTGGAGTTTAACAATTCCACTTCGATATGTATTCAGAGTTATGTTGGTCCCCTCGGACCTGCTTACATTGGGCATAGTGAATTGTTATAGCATGGTAGGTTTTTTTTGCATTAGTAAAAGATTATTAGCAGTAACCAATGCATTACTTGAGACAGAGCTCTATTTTACAATCGTCAAAAGTCGCCTTGACGTCTGTTAACATTAAAAATCAATACCGTATCAATCAGCAAATAGAACTTATATCCCGAAAGACTTTTACAATAGTAAGGGAGGTCATTTATATATAATTAAGAAATAGTAACAGAGGGCCTAAAATTGAACCCTGGGGTCTCCCATGCGCAAAAGGGCACCATGCGACTTTGTGGCCATAATACAGACTTTTTGAACTCTTTCCGAGAGGTAAGATTCTACACAGACTAATGAGCATTCTGATGCAGCCGTAATGTCTCACTTTAATAAAAGTGTTTTATGGTCGACGCAGTCAAGCTTAGACATATCGCAAAAAACTCCCTATTGCAAATTGCATGTTTGGTCCTCCCAGGCATCAAAAATATGCTTATAAGTGCAATCCCAAGCATCAGTAGGTATTTTTATTTTTTGTGAAGCCAAACTGTTTCTCATGTAATAATTTGTTAACGTTAAAATGTGAAAGCAACTGATTGATATTAATTTTCTCAAAAATATTTTACTTATGCAGGTAAAATAATATGTGGCCTAGAAGTTAGATGGATCACTTTTATCACACGGATTTAAATAATGGTGAATTAATTACTAATATTTCATTAAATTTGGGAAAGAGGACCTTTATCTACACAAGTATTAAATATCCAATGCTAGATGGGGCAATACTATACAATCATTACTTTTATGATATGAGTAGAGAAATACCTCCATAGATTTCTGTTTTTTTAATATTTAAATATTCCTTGAAAGTTTGGTTTATTGGGTCTGCAGTTATGTGGCTTAAAGCTAAAAATTTTTTTGCATTCAGAAACACTAGATGTCAAAGAGAGCCAGCAATTGGAAGAGCTGAATTTAAAGTGGGCTGGTTGTTTCAATTGGAATAATTGGTAAAATAATTTTCAAATACACTAGCTACTTTCGAGATCCGCGCTAGAACAATATTATCGTTAATTTTAATAGAGAAATTATTATCGCGACTCTTATTCTTAACATGTTTCTTTGTTGAATATATTCCAAGGTGCTTTAATTTTTTACCAGAACCTAGTTAATTTTTTGTTACGCAAATAGATTCGACTTGGCTGTGTGAACAGAACTTTTTAAAAATTTTTGATATTTCTAACAAAGGCAAATATGGATCCGAAGATGTAGCTTTCAAGTTATATAAATTAAAAGTGAATTTCTACTTTTAATATATGCTGGTGTCGCCCATCACAGATTTGGATTTTGAAAATTATTACTGTTAATTGATTTTGTAAGAATAATACAATCATAGGTACTTTTGATACAATTAAATAAGTTTTCATATAAATGTCTATATTGATACATTATAATGCAATTGAGAAATTTTTTGGTCAACAAGAGCCTTGTATCTATTAATTCGGCTTTCTTATTTTACTGCCTATAAACAATTCTATATTTTAGAGACAGAACAGTGCTCGAAAATATTGTGCCAACTGGTCCACTATGGGTCTGATTGTAACAATTAATTATTGCTTTTTTGAAGTATAATATTTTCACAAAAAATGTTATCTAAGCAGGTAGCTGTAGTAGGAGTAGCTCGTGTAGGCTCACGAATTGATTAGGTTAAATTAAAAGACTTAAACAAATTATAATACTGACAGAACGGTTATGGCGATTTATTTATGAAATAATGCATTATTTGCGGAGGTGTATTCATAAACATAATATTAATCCTTATCCAAATTAGTACGTTATTCAACACAAATATTCGATTTAAAACAAAATTGCCTTTATTTCATTCGATTTTAATGACTATCTTAGGGGATACCTAACAAAGTAGCGGGTAAAAATTAGCTTTAGCCCAAAGTAACTATACCATGCGAACGAAGTCGCACGCAAAAGCTAGTGTTGGTATAAATCGTATACTCATAATCAAGAATTAAATTCAAACTAAAATAAAATAATACAGAACCATGACAGGAAATAGAACTAAATAAGAAATATTAGGTACAATAAGCATTGTAACATTGCAATATTGGCACCCATATTACTGCAACCTCTTCATGGGCTAAATGATTCGTACGTAGGTACCTACTACTAGGGACTTATTCCCTACTTTAATTAGGTACCTACGAATCATTCACGTTAATCGCGATCTTTAGACTGATCCGCTACTCATGTTTCGCTGAAGGTTTTGTCCCCAAGCCGCCAATTACGTAATCTTTAAATAAGTTTGGCTGGTGACAGTTGTATTCCTCTCTGACTTTACCACACAATACTTTTGTACTACAAAATTCTTATAATATTTTTTCACAAGGAACATGAAATAGATGTTCTCTTTAGGGTTCCGTAGCCAAATGGCAAAAAACGGATCTGTTATAGACTCGTCAAGTCTGTCTGTTCGTCCGTCCGAATATCACAACCCTTTCTTCTCCGAAACTATAAGCACTACACTTTGTACGTATATGTATTCTGTAAACCGCTATTAGGTTTTAATAAGAAACTTATAAAATATATATATATATATATTTTTGGAGATTCCCATACATTGAACTGAAACTCAAAAAAATGTTTTTCATCGTAACCCCACTTGTCGGACATCAATGTGTAGATCTTGAAAAATGGTATTTAGGTTACTTATATTATTTTTTTAAAAATTGAATAGTTTGATAGTTTGCGCGAGAGACACTTCCAAAGTTGAAAAAAGTGTCCCCCCCTCTAATTTCTAAACTATGGATTTGATAAAATCGAAAAAATTCATGTACATGACCATTAAATCTAACAACGAAATTTAGTTTGAACGATTTCTGGTGTGTAGTTTTTTTATACGTCATAAACGGTGAACCGCTATTTTTCATATTAAAGCTGTAGTATGTGCCTAAGTAAATAAAAATAATGTTATTTTATGTTACTTGCTGCTGCGGAACGCTCCACGTGCGAGCCCGATTGGCTTGGCCAATTTTTTAATTAGTTCAGGGGGTATCCGTCATCTCTTAAAACAGTATAACTATGAGATACGTCAGTATTTTTGTACCGGAAAAGCGAAGTGCGATATCATTGTAAAACATTTTTAAGAGATGGCGGTAAGCTTGGTTATAGGTTTTCTATAGGTAATATTCATATTACAGTAATAAGGACAGGACCCCAATTCCGTTTATTTTAAATGCGCTAGTAGCATCGTATTGTGCCTCAATAGTAAAATTAAGCACTCGTTCATTTTGTTTCATGGTACATTTTAATAAGTTACACAATTAGACAATCCATTCTGCTATATACTCACCATTTTAAGGCTATTGCTCGCGTTTCCTCTGCGTTCCTTCTGGCGTACCTCAAGGATCGCATTTAGGGGCCCGGTATTCGTTTTTCGCTGTTCATTAAATGACAATAGTTAATCATTA
>PQWD01007026.1:0-41603 GCA_019425675.1 Leucinodes orbonalis | reverse complement strand
TTGTAGAGCCGCCGCGTCGAGGACGCCTCTCCGGTCGCTGGGTAAAGATAAAATGGTCAGGTTAGTTTACTGTATTTTGGTTTACTATGCTTCCGTTCATTAGCTAAAACGCCGTTGACTAGCCAAATTTTTAGTTGGGCTAATAAATAACTTAAATTGTGAACGACTATACACACTTTCTAAAACATTACAACACTGTACAAATCGACAACCGAGATTCCGTCCCCGCCGGCGGGGGCCATCGTCGCGTGTCCCTATGGTTCGTACAGTCCCTATTCGCGTAACTGGCATGTGCCGGGGCTCCCCAAACATATGTTAGGCTACCAAGCCCCCCCCCCCCAAATGCCCTAAGCCGAGGTTTGAGTCCCAGTTCCAGTCCCCAGTTCAAAAAAAAACACTGTACACACTACTAGTGATGTTTTACATGCAAAGCCTTTTATATCTTTATGGTGATAAATAGCTACGTAAGAGATGCCGAAGTGTTCCGTTAAACAGGGTTTCTCAGTTTTCGAAAATCGAAAAATTGTGATCATCAGATAACGGCGTTTTAGCTAGTGGACTAGTATGGAGATGGGATACAAGACTAATCTTTCGGACTCAAGGTAACTCTAGTGATGTATCCACAGATTTCCCCATAAATATTCTGATGTCTGTGGATGTATCTAATTGAGGTAGTATACTGAGTACTAAACGATATGCGCTGCAATAATTGGTCAATTATGTTTCTTGATATTTGGAATTGGTACTGTATTACAGACTAGAACTCATCTTCAATTATGACATAACCACATTTCTTAATCAATCTATCAACGAGTACAAATAGGTACTGCTGGATTCGACATTAGGGAAATACGAATTTAAAACTGACCTTTGGGCAGATTGAAGCGTAAACCACCACGCAAGTTCGATGTGCAAATATTTTGAGGAACATTTCTGTCTAATTAGGTCTTGATATAATTATAATAATATGTAGATAATAACTTACAAAAATGCATAGGTATAAGATCCTAGTTAAAATGTGGGCTTAACGGCACATGGATATTTATTAATTTGCAACAGAAATACGTTACCTTAAGTATTACTGGCTCATCACACACAGCTCATTATACGTCCCCACCGAGGGGCACGAGCCTACCCGTAAAGGGTGTATAGGCCTTAGTCGTCCATGAGGCCCCAGCGTAGACTGGTCAAATTCAAGCACAACTTGGATGAATCTCTTGCAAGGCGTGCACAGATTTCCTTACGATGTTTTTCGCTCACCGTAAGAGCGTTGGATAACCGTACATATAATTTCGAAAATTTGTAAATTCATTGGAACATGGCAGGATTTGATCCTTCACTCTCTTGTTGCCTTCTGATCTGGAGGCAAATCGGCCAATGAAATGAGCCAACTACTGTCTCGGTAAATATCAATAGATATACGTTACTAGTGATAATGTCACGTCATCGGAACGACGTGAAGTATGCATTATGATAATTAAGTGGACACCAATAGTGCGGTGCCAACGAATTTCTATTATTAGGAGCATTGGCATTCGCGTCTTATATTGTATCAGAGTATCTAACTTGCGTATAATTTTCATTTGTGTATGACATTTCTGTAGGTTCTATGGTATTGATTACTAGCTTAACGTCGTTCTGCCTTAAAATTTTCGAACCATGTTCTATTTTATTTTTCTAATTACCTAAGTTATTTCTTTTTTCATCAACTTTTTGCCAATAAAAATCCTGTGAAATTCAGTCCAACCTTTTCAGACCTTAGCCGGAACCAACAGACAGATCAAAATTGTTATGCTGGGTTATTTAATTATTACTAACAGACATTTAAATTTTATATACTAATTAGCTCATTTTGTTCGACAAACGAGCCTTTATACATAGGGATGTTATCTTTCTTAAACATAGGTATATATAATGATTTTCGAAAAAAGTTTCATTTTATTTGTTCTGTTTTTTTTGTTTGTATTTGGTTGTGTTCCTATTAAATTTATTCTTTCTTTCCAAACTATATATAGGGTATTAACAATAAAAAATATAAAAATGGTACCATGAACTAAAACTAAAAATAAGAACATAAAACCCTTATAAATTGATTCACTATTATTATTGTATTCTTAATTTCATTAGCAAGCATCCTGTACATATGAACAACTTAAGAAGCCAAAATGTCATCGCAATTATGTTCATAAGTGTTAAGGTGTGTTCACCCATATAATAAGAAATGCAACGTTGAAAATATTTATCTTTTCCCAATCAAAATAAACGGTATTTTTGCTCAGTGTTCGTGTAAAAACAAACGTAATGCCGTTGGAGTGCATAAAAACATGTTCAGTAGCGCCGAGCCGGAATAACATATCAACAAACGAAGATCATACGCGACGAAGCTTCGGCTTTACTTGTAAAAGTTCTCGTTTACTAAAGAAACTAGATTTAAACTCGATCTAATAATGCAAATCAAAAACTCAAAACCTCAAATACAATTTTGAATGGCATTGAAAACCAGCATGATTAAAGAATGTTCCTTAATAATATTGATTTTAAATGGCATTTTGTTCGGCAAAGCATGAAAAATATAACCAAATGGGATGAAATAGCCCAGCCTTAAACTTTTGGGATGAAGATCTACTCATAAGTGGACTGCAGATTATTGGGTTTTAACGATTACCATAATAAGGAGTATAGCTGAACGTGACCTCCGAAGCACGGAATTTTCTTTCTTTTCAGATAGTCAGGTGATTCAACCTGCAGTATTCTAACCAAACTAGGAAAAATATATTTTCATAATGAATCTGAATTTGAATCCACGACCAATTTGACCAATATGAGTAATCTAAAGCAAAGTGCACTAGACCACGAAGACACCTCAATTATAAATAGGTCTACTAGGATCTCGTCAAGAGGATAACTCAACTAACATGATCTCGATACTTTTAGGAAATATAACTCAGTTTTTATCGATTTCTTAAACCTACAAGTCGTTTTTGCGATCGAGTTACCTAGTAGCACGCCTGCCACCGCAAACAAATGCATCCGAGGACGGATCTGAATTATTAATGCGCACCGACCGCGTCTCTTTCAAGATGTTATGACGTAACTACACTCTTTCCCAACTATTCTCTTTGTAAGGACAACTCGCTTTAATATTAGCAGAGATATCGCCGCAAATGGATAGCACTAAGTAACATAACATGGATTTGAAACCATATGTAAGTGAAAATTATATTTGGCTAATTTACTTCTTCATCATCATCAGCTCATTAAACGTCCCCACCGAGGGGCACGCCACAGACGCTCTACAAATTACTTCTTAAATTAGGCGAACACCGGGCTTATATAGAGTGTCGGTGGCTCAGTGGTGTGGACTGTTGCCTTCCTACCGGGAGGGCTGAGGTTCAAATCCCGACACGTACCAATGTATTTTCGAATTTTCTAAAACAAATGTACGTTATCCGACGCTCTTACGGTGAAGGAAAACATCGTGAGGAAACCTTCCTGCGAAGAGATTCGAAGGTGGTGTGTGAAGTCGTCCAATCCGCACTGGGCCCGCGTGGACGACTAAGGCCTAATCACCCTATACGGGTAGGCTCGTGCCCTCGTGGGGACGTTTAATGAGCTGATGATGATGATGATGATGACCGGGCTTATAGGGTAGTGCGTTAGATAAAGGATCGCACTAGTCAAACAACTATAGCACAGGTCGATCAGCAGATGGTGATCGAAGGAAATTATCTCTGAATCCTGATCCGTGGTTTGGAAAGGAAATTATGCCATTGATCCCGGCTACTACATAGGTACTGTATTGGGTAACGGCCCAATGACCCAATAGCAGTGGTACGCCTAGTTGCTGGCCTTGGGAAGCATGCTGTTCACTTACTGGTAACTGACATCATAGCCCTGCAAATGTTTAGGCAAGGCCAAAGGTCCTAAAACACGTTACCTGACCTTCAAAAGAGTAGGACATTTTGCTCCGGAAAGGACATTAAAACCGCATCCAGTGCTTTCATACTCGGTAGAAAATGGCGACAAAATCGAACTAAAACAAAAAAATAACAATGTAATACTTGGGACCAGAACTTTCAAAATAACTGTAACGATTGTTGAATAAAGTGAAGTGACTCCCCAGGTGCACTGGGACCACTTTCTCGCGTTTACCAAATTTGCGGAGCAGTCAACTATAATTGGACCTCGTTAAGATGGTTGTTTGACAAAAAAATGTAACCTTAATTTTTCAGTCAGCCGATCAATATACCTACGTATTGGCAAGTTTTGTCTTATACGTAGGTGCAGTAATAAACGCACGACAATGTAATGTGCAATATTTACAAGCGGCCATTTTTTTGACGCTTTATTAGAAATGATATAAAAGTATAGATACGTGATATGCTCACAAAACAATCGAAAAAAGTGTTCTGAATGCAGCGACAGCACACATACACATATTTCGAATGAGCGTATATTTACCTAACTTAACCGAAACAAAGAGCGCACAACTGTATTCTCTTTGGCGGTTCGTTTTAGAGGCACGGATGGCGTATCTACCTTTATATATACAGAATATCATTGTTTATTAGCTAGAAATTAGCTTTACACACATCTTCCGGCAGTTTTTCTTTATTAAGCAGATTATCATATCTATTAGTGATGGAGGTTCGACGATGGAGCCTACGTCTTCTTGCCTCCAGTGAATCATCGCATTAACCATCCTGCAAACAAGCACTGCACCAGAGTTACTGGTCACTTTATGAAGAATCTCAATTACTTATTGGGAGTGAATGGTTAAGCTTCACACAACGGATAGGTATTTTTTTCGCCTCTAATAATTTTCCTTCTCATAAAAACCTTATATTGTAGGATGACGTCAATGCTAGAGCCTTTAATCATTTCTTAAAATCTTAATTCATAGTAATAGTAAAAGGACAGTTGAAAATATTACACAAGGGTATGTAGGTACAAGAAAGCTATAAGTTTACAAAGTTACTTCGAGAGATCAAGTAAAATTAAAAATAATACTTGCGAGTGCACATCACTTTGCCGAACGTGCTTACGGTATCAGCCGAAAAAATCATTACAATACTTTGATACGTAAAATAACAGTGTTATCGATCTGGCACTCGTCCCGTCACTTCGTAGTGTTGTGCTTTATTTTCCTGCTCAGTGATTTTGTCACTTGATATTACCGTGAGTGGTTAACACAGAATCGTAGAAATGAATCGAATGGGTATTTCCATCAAATAGTGGAACAAATAAGTATTACAGACAATGTGTAGGTGTTGCCGACGGAATGCCGAGGTTTAAATAAACTATTCGATATTTTATTTGTGATCTTATTACCTGTTTGAATTGAAACTTCAAAAGAGAAGGAAGTTCTAGTGCACAGAAAGGTAAAGTTGCTGTTATTTTAGTACGTATCGTTATACTTACTCTTATTTGATGGCTATTATATGAATGAATACATGGCATGAATTTATTCGATTAAATTTACAGAAATATTTATACTGGGTTGACTGATATTAACATCCCTTAGAATTAATATCAATGCTGCTAACACAGTCTTGTTTGAAATTACGGATTTCTCGTCCAAAATTAGATTTTCAGAACAAAAGATAAGCTTTTGGCTGCTTTTTCCCACCAATCAATCGATTTACGATCTATTGCTTTTGCTCTCGACCAATACAAATTCGGACGGCAGTTCCCAGATGATTTCCCACGAAACCCTCTGAAACAATACATTAGCTAGTAAGTGCGTTAGTGGGGGAGCGAGCAGGGGAACTAATAGAGCTATCGGCGGCCACTCGATCTCTCAATCGATTCGATTATTCCGATTCAGGTGGCGTCATAATCAAGTTCTCGATTAGTGATGTTTTTTACGAAACTAATGCAATCGCTGGATTGTGCACTGACAATGGCGCTACAATTTTTATTATCAACAGATACATTTTTTATTCGGAACACGTAGACAAGGCGAGCAGGTTAATTTTATTGTTATTGTGAATGTAAATTTAGATTCTCTCACCCGGCCCTTACCTTAACTCTGAGTTACTCCCAGTTGACTAAAAATATTTATTTTTCTTTATAGTATTTTAGTAAAGACGACTAGCTAGCTCACAGCTGGGCAAAGCTACAAATATCCTAAAAAAAATCCTTTTTTTAAATACTGAGTATTTTAATATATTTTTCTAATATTTTATTAATGTAAGAAATAAATCCTTGGAATCTTATAATCAAATCAAAGATAGAAATCATTGAAATTAGAAAACACATCTGACACACAAGGTCGTCTGCGTAGATCAAATTTCATCTATTTCTCCTGTTATAAAAAATATGCTTTCAGTTCCTGATATCATAGGTGTGATAAACAATGATATTGACGTCCCTAATCGGTTATTACACTGACGTGGACTATTTGCCTCAAATGCTTAACTCATAAAAACAAGAAAAGCCAATTCTAAACAATTATCACCAGTTTCAGTGAGAAACTGATAAACAGGATGTGTGTAGTTTAAGATTTGGTGCCAAACAAAAGGATGCAAATCCGGCAGCGATCCCTCAAGGGTTGTCTGGAGCAGGGGTGACGTCATTAAAATGGATGCCAAGGGGTTGTGCCGCGAATTCTGACGCAATACAGTATGCTCTACGTGTAAGCAATGAGGTGAGGTTAATATACGAGTAATATTATATTATCTTTCTAACATTTATCTGATGGCAACTTATACTAGACTAGCTTTTGCCCTCGGCTTCGCTTATTAAGAAGTATTATTTTTCATCCTCTATTTTATCCACTTAGGGGTCGATTTTACGAAAATCTTGGGGATGCCTACGTTTAAGAAGCTTTACGTATGCAAACTCTCAGCCCGATCGGTTTAAAATTGACAAAGTTTCATATAAACTTTCATCCCCTATTTTATCCCCTTGGGCGTCGAATTTTGAATAATATATTTTCCTAACTGATGCCTACGTCATTTCAGCCAGATCCGTCTATGTGTGGTTTAGGCTGTGTGTTAATAGATCACTATGTCAGTCAGTCACCTTTGAGTAAATATATTTAGAGAAAAAGAGGTCACCGGGGTTACACTCCAATCTCTCCATTGCTACGCTGAAGGCCTGTGCCTTGTAGTGGGACGTTATTGGTTATTATGAAAAGATAGTTTAAAATCATGAAATACGAAATTTGTATTTGAAATCGTTAAAAAAAATATTACTATGATTTTGCTATAATGGGCTACGAAGTCACCAGTTAAGAGTTTTGAATAGGTAGACAAATATATTTTGCATGCTATGGTAGCTTCATTTGACATTCATAAGTGCCTTCCTCGGGCCTAAACTGAATTAATGATATTTGAAATTGAAATTGAAAATACGGGATATTAAAAAGCTGAATAAAGACTCAACGCATCGCAAGCCTTTTTCTTATAAAGAACAAGGAATGTAACCGGCAACCAAACAGATTGAATTCGGAATGCGTAATAAAAAACAAAGTAAGTAGCAAATTACAATATGAAAGGAGGTGGAGATTAAAAGGGAAACATTTCCAATTTTCGAACGCACCCTGTATACAGTCCAAAACAAGCCGTAAACGTGACAAGTTTAAAAAAGTAATTTTCCAAAAACACGGGCCAATATCAGCGTCGCGTCGCGGCCATCTGACGACGTAATTGTGACTGGGTGAGTCAAGCGAGAGTTATGATAGTTTGTTATGGTTCCGTAAGTATAAAATTATCTAAAATGTAGAAATCCTGAGATAGACTCTTTGAAAAAAAAACACAATAATTGGAGAAAATGATGATTTCATTCCAAATCACTAAAACGACTCGGTATTCTTTCTTTAAATTTGCAGCGCGTTCGTCGTAAAAAAGGTCTAAAGCTCACAAAGCCTTGGCTCACTTGGTTTTAAGTAGATACCTTATTAATAATACTCCAGTAATGCCCAAATAAGGTATAGAGCAGCCTATTAATGAAGTAGCCAGTCTGTCATATCGTTAATTTCAAATTTAACAGTATTTAAGCTACGTCAATCATAAATATTTATTGCGTAACGTAAATGTACAAATATGAAAGGTCCGCTTGAAAATTTGCACGAGGAACCCTAAAAATCCATAATCTAGCAACTTCATTCTTTCTTACATTGGAAACTTTTCTTTGATTTTCTTCCCCATTCGATTTCCATCGGTTCTCTTTGACGGCCGCATTAAAGAAAATGAGAATATAATTGCCCCAGTGCTCCTGATAGGATTCCCTTTGGAGGATTTTTTAATAAGTATTCCTTTATCAGTGGTACAGTATTAATTGTCAGGTAATTAAATGCGGATGCCGTTAGGGTGGGGACTGAAGTTTGTTTTGCAGTTTTATATACTTTAAATGACATTTATCTTTTTAATTTGAATTTCTATGAAGTGAAATTTGTTTACTTATATATTTTTACATTTATTACAAGTTCATTTCATTCTATTTAATTCTACTGTTTATAAAGTTGATGTTTAAGAAGTTTCTGATACGTTTGTCTACTTATATATTTTTACATTTATCACAAGTTAATTTGATTCTAAAATTACTGAAATGTCTAAACATATAATAATCATAGATTAAGATATAATTCAAGGACGCAGGAAGTTTGCATGATTCAAATCAACAATGCTATTTCTTAGACTATGTCGGATAAGATTTTGAAATAAATATATTCACTATTCATAGTTTCTATTAGGAGTTCACGGTTCTTAGATTAGTCCTTATGAGGTTGGGCGGGGACACAAAGGCATTGTAAGGAACGACAATGATTTTTTTTCAAAATCTGTTTTAAGATAAGAAAAGTTATGTTATTACAAGTAAAAAATCTGTTTAGACGAGCAAGATCCATCCACGGCCGCATCATACTTACACACATACACATCACACTTACCATCACGTCAGATGGCGGTCAAATGTCCGTCTATAGAAGACAAAAAATAAAAAAAGGTAAAATATTTATTTCGTACAAATTAAAGGTACACTTCTTTAAAATAATGAATATAACTTATTTAGTACTAGGTTGCCTTTAAATTTCCCTTCACAAAATGGCTAAAAGGCTTCAAGTCATGTTTTATGATATTTAAGAACTACATTGATATAAAAAGTAATACGTAATTTTAACCTAAGTAACTACATTGTTGATTCGACAAGAAAATTACGGCATAATATAAAAAGTCGAGATAACTAGCATTTCAGTCCCAATTGAGTGCATTCAAAACTGATTCATGCTAACATCAATTTATTCTAAATTCAGGCCACTCCAATCGGAAACTCAAGACCAAAGAATCGTATTACCAAAGTGCATTACCCAAATAGGTTCCGGTTGGGAATCGAACTGAAAAGCGCCCCCAGTCTTGACCTTAACCTGATTTAAAATGCCATCAGCCCCCTGCGATCCGGTCGCGCGACGTCGCGTCAATAAAAAGCGCCGACATGACGGACGATGCTGCTTTGAAATAATAATGAGAACATTGTCGCTATTTTAGTATGGATAAGCCAGTTCTTTTGAATTTAAAAGTTCCAAAGAAAATAACTACGTGTTAAATGTTCAATGTTGAAATTTGTTTGGATTCATTTGACGACCCATTTGGTGTTGTGGTTGAGAGGTCGGCCGCAACACCAAGGGTTCCGGGTTCGATCCCCGTGCAGTACAAACATTTGTGTGCATGAACATGTCTGTTTGTAATGGTCTGGGTGTTTTCTATGTAAAATATGTATGTATTTACAAAAAAATGTATGTATGTATGTTTATCCGTTGTTTAGTACCCATAATACAGGCTTAACGCTTAACTTGGGGCTAGATGGCGCTGTGTGAATGTCAGAAGATATTTATTGGTTAGTGAAGTTGTTATTTGCTTTGGAACCAGATAAACGTCAATGTATATTGGTTGATATCAAAATTTGCTTAGAATTGCCGTGGTCAAACTGCTGAAAAAGAACAATGGAATTGACAACCTATCACAGGAGCTGCGTCTGCGTCTCTTTTAATACCTAAGGTGAGCCGAGTACATTAATAGTTGACTTTAGAAATGAAAAAAACTTTGAGCAATTACGGTTTGGGTGAAGATTGCTTTCAAATGGTTGAAGTGAAAGAAGAAAATGCAATGATCTATGGAATCACTTGAAACTTTTTGGGGCGACGTACAGTTAGTCGTCCTTCATATTAGAGTCACTGTGTTTTAAAAGGTCGCCAATGCATTTTTGCGGCCTTTGGTCTTGCTAATGTTTATGAGTGGGTGTGCTACTTATAGTGCTCCCATAGTTTATAGTCACGTATGCTCGTTTGACTCCTATTTAATATATTTACCAATGTATTCATTTTATTTTACACTGGTATATCCACTTTAACCTAACCCACCTGTGACAAGGGGCGGCCAAGACGAATAACCCCACATTTACCGTTGTCTCGCGTTAAGGGATTTTTTATTGTTGCCCGCAAATTGTGTCGGCGAGTGCCAGCCCTGGCGTCGTGCATATTTAATGCTCCTATGATGTAGACAACCCTAGCTCTTTTTATTGTTGTAGATCGAGTAAAAACTTGTGCATTTCTGATAGGACGCACTGCTGCCTGGAAATTTTTATGTGTGTGTTACGTTGGTTTAACGTTAAATTACCAATTTTGAATTTCGAATTTGTGGAACCTTTGATTCATATTCTATTACAATGGAGTTCAAAACCGTGGCCGTAATTAATATTAAAATAAGTTTGATATTTCATAATTAAGCAGATACTTATTGAAGGTTGCAATCATCAAAGAAGCTTAATTATACTGTATCAAGTAAAACATAATTTTATGGGGGCCGAGGGGACGAGAGTGGACTAAACCGTTGAAATTTCATATATTTATGAGTTGTGTAACTTAAAAGTTACAAAGTAAGCAACTAAAAGACATGTCTGAAAGAAAACCAAATTATTCCAAGTCTCGAAAAACGACTCCACGTTACGTGAGATCTAGTCTAGAATGTAAACGTGTGCCATTTTGCATCCCTTCTTCCCAACCTACCCTTTCCAATATTACCCTTATAAATAAACCGGCTGATCTGAGTGATCAATAAAAATACACTCCAATGTAAACGGGTGACGCATGAAGAATTCATTTCAAATTGTATGACCACCCATGTTAGGGCATTATCATTTTTAGTGCTCGCCACACTGCTATATTCAGATGGAATTTTTGATGCACTGGCGACACAGCCGCGCTGCGATTGGCTGCCCTGAATATTGTATGAACCAATCACGGTGCTGCGCTCGTTGCATTCCGATTTCAAATGAACGCGGGTAGTGATGGCACGTGGCTGGCAAAACTAATGTGTGTCCCAAAAGTAATGATAAAATAGAGAAAGGTATAAAAAAATTGTCAAAGAAGATCAAAGCAACAAAAGGGAAAGATAATAACATTTTGCGGAAATAATTGCGTTACATACATAGTCAAAACACCTATAAAACAATGTGGTATGTCTTTCGAACCCCCTACCCCCGTACCCCAAAATTAGGAGGTCAACATATTTACGGAGCATTCCCAATTTTTCTGAGTTTTACTCTGAACGAAGGAACGAATATTAGTCACTAACAAAGGAAAATCGAACTTATTTGTCTATGGAAATCTGCCCCCCCTTAAAGAGGTATAACCGACTTTTCAAAAATATCACCACATCACGAATGCCAGCCATAAATACTCTATTGTACATACATTCATGCAATTGAATGTAATCAAAGTGTCCCGTCCAAACGTCACATGTCCCGTCCGTCCCAGCACTAGTTTGGCGACAAAGTCAGGTATTTTGCAATGTAATGGAACCGCAACGGGGCATAATTTCGTTATTCCGCAATCTGATTAGTTGGTTATCTATATACAGGCTTTAGAAATAAATAATTGGACAAGACGATTGAGTGCATTATTTCAAGTTGCCGAGTGAACGCACGATTAGAAAATGGTGATCGTTGAATTACCGTACGACATTGATGGCACGGTAATTTCAATAGTCACATAGCTTGCGGGTTATGGTCTTGGGTACTGCAACCTTATCTAATTGGAATATCGACTATTTAAATTAGAAACTTCAAGACTCAAATCGTTATATCCACCTATTTTTATATTACAAAAAGTTGTGATAGATTTGACAGTTACAGCTACTTGTAAAGAAGGTTCCGGATTCAATCTCCGGACAATATAATCATTTCTGTGAATGGGCATGTCTTTTTGTATTGGTCTGGGTGTGGATAATATTATGTTTTAGTTACCTACCCATATTAGGTAAAGGCTAATGCTTAGGATGTTGTGTATATGTATATTTATTAATTTGTTTAACATTCTTCTGAAAAAGCAGTTATAAATTTTGGTATATGTAACTTTATGTAACTTTTTATCTTGTCATTTAAAAATAGGTTGCCTCGACTTGGTATCTACTTTTAAAGCTATTTATCTCATAGGAAAAAGTATAATCTCACAAAATCACATGGCATAGGCAGAATGTCTTTTCCAGAACTTCCGCCCCATTTGAAGCAATTTTGACGTAATATTTATATCTCTTTTGTCTTCATACAATATATTATCTACTTTAAGTGCCTTGTAAAGGGAATAATTCACTTTTACTCCGTAAAAATATGTCATATATTACAATGTCACCGGTCAATAGTTATTTGGGACAGTCCGTGTTTTGTTATTTGTTATGAACAAAATGTCGGAACAATAATTTCGGATGGTGCATAGGTTATCGACAATCCCTCGGACAATTAACCAAATTGTAACGCAGTCAATAACAATGATACTGATATGTTTTTGCTCTAATTTCTGAATCCACGTTGTATATTAAGATAATAATATGACATTTAAGTATATGTAGTGGACTATAAGATCGAGGAAATTAATTCAACTTATTTCCTCCGCTTAAACTATTAATGTCATACGAGTAAAGCCGTCATTTGTTGTGTTTCATTTTCAACTGTACAATTTTTTTAAATAATAAAAAATACAATGTTTTCAAAAACCCAAGTCTGTTTCGAGATGAAACGTTTGAAATGCTTGTACTTTTTAAAGATAAATGTAAGCAATAAAGTAGAACAACTTCTAACGATAAGTGATAAATGTCTCAAGTAAGAACAAAATGCAGTCCAACAGAACTAGCTGGTAACGTAAAGATATTATTAAGTCATTGAATTAGTAATTTTACTGTCTGTGTCACCGTTGGGATCATAGTAAGTAAAGGCATTAATATAATGGCTGGAGTAATAAATGAGATTGAAATACAGACATAGATAAGTAATGAAAAAAATACTTTCACTACGTGGTTTTTTCTGCGAGATTCGAACCTTCGACCTCTGGATCACGCAGACGATCTACACCCAATGCTGTGTCCACTACACCACAGATGCAGTATAGATAAACATACCTAAACTTTGTAGTTTTGTAAATACATAGAAACACCCAGACCAATACTAACAGCCACATTCATGCACACAAAGTGTTATCCCTGGGGATCGAATTCAGAACTTTTAATGTGATAGCCGATTTCCCCACCATTACACCACATATGTCATCAACATTTTTAATCCATTTGTTCATATTCCGCAATCATCTTCCCCGCTATAGCTAGCCTGTTATATAATTAAAACAGTACCTCAACACAATCATATTCATAAGCATAAACGTCAAATACTACAATAGCGACTATTGTGTGAGCAATCTATGCAAGAATCTATGAGAAGGCACTTTGTCATCGACCATAAGACTTATTGTCGCACACAAAGAGTTATTGTCTGTGGTCCTTGTAGATTGTCTGTGCCAGCGCATGACGTCTGTCATTGTGACATCTCATTGGAGGTTTACCTTGGATTGACACTGTTTGCCGCAATTGTTTAAAGCTTAAAATGCTTAGATCACGACTTGAACTCCTGGTGTATAATTTTGTTTGGTATAAGCAGTTTTATTTGAAAAATGTAAATGCAAATTAATAACCTTGTCGACCACCAATTAGTAAAAATTTGTCAGTGAAGTTGTCGAATTTAATTCATCCATTTTTAGAATTAATACTTCTTTAAATTTACAATCAACGCCTTATAGCGTCCAAGAATGAACTTTGAGAATTGAACGAATGACCTTACATGGTAATTTACACTTTGAACTGCGCGGGACTTGAACCCGAAACTGTTAAGTATCTGACTTCTACAAATAGTATAGTAAGGTTTTGGTTCTCATAAGGTAAAAAGTTAGAAGTTTAACGTCGACTTACTTAAATTAGGATTACTTTCCAATCTACCTTAGCTATGCTATGTGGTAAGCCTGTACCTGAAAAGGCGTTAAAGGCTTGTTCAAATTACAACGGTATTTTAAAATATGAGTTATTTCTATCTTTAAATAATTTTATGGAAAATTTGAGAGTACGTATTCGAACATTTAGTAATGAAATCTCAATACATTTTCTCGACGATGTACATCATCAAAATAATGTTGTTTGGCTTTCGAATAAACAAAATAGAAGCTATTTCTTGATATTTTTAGTATCAATCCCACTGTGTAAGCAAATAGAGTGTTGAACCAGAGAATAAAGGAGAGCAAACAAAGTCATTGCGAAAAGATTCAAAGAAAATTTTTAGTTTACTACTAAAATACATTTCTAGTCATGGCTTCTTACTCTTTAAGGAGTTGTGTTGGTGTATTAGATAGCGAGATCCAGTGCCAATGGATGTTAAGCAACTTTTACAATGGCCTATTGTCGGATGGGTGACCGAAAATATGTCAAGCACGGAGGCTATACACCTATCAATGGTATCAATTCTTATTACGCCCAGATCATGCACTATGTCCGATGTCCGATAGCCATGCTTTGTGGAGACAGGTGCTCTGCAGAAGGATTTAATAGGGTGGTATATTGCATGATTGATATCTACTATGGCCCAATGTGCCTATCAACCAGATGATGAAGGAAGTGAATAATAAACCTTATTGAAATTTTAAATAAAAATCAAATCACTACAAAAATATTAAACCAATTGTTTAAAATATTCCATAATGGAACATGACTAATTTGATAAACGAAGCCGCCAAGTTCTAATGCGTTTGAACCGTAAAAAAATTGAAAATATTGATGTTCAGCCATTGTTTATAGTTGAAAGCCTCCGGGTGGGGCATCACTCATAACAATAATAAATAAGATATTCACATTAACTAATGTTGCCGGCCTTTTATTTTGGAACACTTACATTGTGCTCTCGAAATATATATCACCGTACAAATTACTGCTCCGCCATTGTTAGCTGGATCGTCTGATGATGGATGGGCAGCGCGAGGCAAAGGATTCTGCCTAAACACACTTTGTACACTTTGTACGACAAGTATTAAAAAAAGATATTTACGACCAGATAATGACAATTATGATTATTTTGAAATCAACGATTTTTTTTAATGTATCTATTTATATTTAAAATCATATTTTTTAACTTTATATAGTAATCATATCGTCAAAATTGTGAAATCTTAAAGCTTTTGTACTTACCTACATTATGTATTTTTGTAAATAAATTCACATGTAAATATATTCAAAGTGTTTGGTATTTAAAAATCACTCGCCTTTTCATACGTAAAACTGTTCATTGTTCTGCAGCTGTTTTTGTTAAACCAATAACAAGACTTCATAATCCAACAAACAAAATTAAACCCGCTGCTCTTATAACTTGGACCGCGCACTGCCGTGCCCATAACGGAGATGGATAGTGCGCATTACCGGCACTTAATCCGCTTCGGCGATTATTGCGTTTAATTAGTACAGCCTCAGGACTGTGGGAGGGCATTCGTCTTAATACACAAGCACTGTATTAATGTAAGGGGAACGCTATTGTTTTGACTTCAGAAGATGGGCCGGTGTCGGTTCGGTTAAATATAAGCCAAGTTTGAAAATATTTTGGTTGTTATTTTTTATAACTTGTTGACGTTGTTTGCCACGTTTAACCTGTTATTTTTGGGCGGCTGTTAAATCAACTATTTAAATGGATTCGCGCATTATGCATTAAAAAATAATAAAATGGCGGTGGTCGTCCGGTTAAAGTAAGTCAAGTTGTTCTTTTTGTTTTTTTTATATAAATAGATGACGATGTTTTTACGATACCGTGTTACGTTACATTATATTTTAAAATAATGTATACATATAAACAATGTATACCTTAGTAACTGCGTGCCATACATCCGTGACAATAATCATACAATCTATAAAGGCAATTAATTAAACAGATAGAGTCAAATAGATAATGTTGTGTAAATACAAATATTGACATAGTTCTCGTGTGACACCGCCTTAACCTTTGGTATCGCATCTATTATTAAACGGTATCAATCTATCTTAGTTTATTGTCTCAGTCTTGGATCACTGTCTAATTAAAAATAATCATTTTGTAACGAATTCTTGTTATTCGATTCGACACTATTTGCTGGATTTGTATTCATTTTCTCATTAGACGACCCATTTGGGGTAATGGTTGAGGTTCGGTTCGTTCCGAGCAGTACAAACATTTGTTTGCATGAATATGTTTGTTTGTGTTGCTGCCTAGCAAACTCTAATTCAAAACTCAGGTTGCAAAGTTTGTCAGGCGGTAATCTTTTCCAATAGCTATAGCAGTTAAAAGGGGATTTTCGAAAAACTAATACAACTTGTTGCTGTTGATTTGTTATATACAGAAAAACCATCATCATTAGCTCATTAAACGTCCCACCGAGGGCACGAGCCTACCCGTACAGGGTGAGCAGGCTTAGTCGTCACGCGGGCCCAGTGCAGATTGGACGACTTTTTTTTAGACAACAGAAAAACCAATTGTAAAATATTCAGCAAATTACTACTAACCCTCCAAGTTACAACAAAAGAAACAAAGATCGAAATGTCGAAAGCGGCCCAAATGTCCCATGATGGCCCAAAAATTCGCATGCTGATTTTAATTATGCATTTCACAACGGTTTAACCGTTCCGTCGCCGTTAAAACAACTACAACGTGACTATTCGTGCTCGGTCGTTCGGGCCAAATTTAATTGGCCGTGTTATGGCTCATTAAAAACAATGTAAAGGGCCCACCGCGCGCCCCTATAAAACCTAAACGGTGGTTTAACTCGCCCTTTATGGTTCACGCACATGATTCCTCCACGATTAACGCTGTTACTGTGTAAATCTTTGCCACTGTTCATCGATATAATATATTTATAGTAGGCAAATAAATTTAGTATTTTTATGCCTTTAATTTTTCATTCTCTTTATTGAGGTCAACAAACAATAATATACGAATTTTATGGAATCTCTGAGAGCACTGGCGTTAAAAAACGCGTTGTATTTGAGTGAGATTAGATTCAGGAGGCCCAAATCCCCCATACCCCTAATTTTTTATTGTTGGCAACCAACTTATTGCTCCTTAGGAGTAACGATTGTTCATCACTTACTCACGGGTAAATCGTTTACTCATCTCCCTTTTTTTATGTTACTATGTGAACAGGAAGAACAGGACGCTCACCTGATGGAAAGTGATACGCCTAACCATGACAAAGCAGCATTGAAGGAGACTAACTACCGATAAACAGTTATTATTCAATTAACGCCGCACTGCGCCCGTCACCCGAGACGACACATGTTAGGTCTCTTTATCTCTTATACCCGGTAATTTCACTAAAATATCCATAAATATATCATCATAAAATTTTTTTAATTAATAAACATGATCTGAAATATATTTATGTTCTCTTAATATGAATATTTCAAACCTGTAACAAAATTCACAGCCTTTTTTAATTTTATATATAATATTATAAAAGTATTTCCATATTTTTTAAATTTTATCTTGCTAATTTCAGCGGAATCTTTTCATATAACTTTACCGATTAATATCGCCATAAAATGTTAATTAATAGCAAACATTTGCTACTCATTAGCTGTGTCGTCGATAGTGTATTTTTATTAAAGCATGCATTAGATAGTTATAATTTTATCGACAGTTTAATAAAATGTCACCCGGCGAGATAGGCAATTTATTTGCAACATAAATTTTCATTTGCTGTAAATTATAATGGCGGTAATAAATGTACTGTTTGCACATAAAACCGAAATAGTGTTTAACGTCGCTTTGAAGTTGGCGCTGTTGGTTTTTGTAATATTTATTGACTTATATGTGAGGGGACTATCTCCGTGGTTCAGTGGTATAAGCATTGAGTTTAAATCGCTGCGGGAATTTGAGGTCGTGGGTTCGAATGTCTCGGGAAGAACGAATATCGAAAGTCACTTTGTGCAATTTCAGAGTTTGGTAAGGACGATTTGGAGTAATAGTTGAGACGTCGGCTAGTAGACCAAGGGTTAATTCTGTCAATTTGTAAAGACAAAAATAACTATCATCATTATCAGCTTATTATACGTCCCCACCGAGGGGCACGAGCCTACCCGTAAGGGTGTATAGACCTTAGTCTTACGCTTAACTTTAAAACTTTTCGCAGGCGTGCGCAGGTTTCCTCACGGTGTTTTCCTTTACCGTAAGAGCGTGGGATAACGTACATATAATTTCAAAATTTAATAACTCGTTGGCCCGTGACGGGATTTGAACCTGCGCCCTAGCAACAGGCCACACCATTGAGCCACCAACGCACATAACTATACTGATAAATAAAACTTAGAATATTAGTACGAACTCAGAACATTATACCGCCGCCATTGTCCGCCAAATATCCCACACAGTAGCTACAATTACATAGCTAGTTGTGCGCCCAGTTTATTGTTAGACGGCCACATTAAAACAACAGTTAATTCTAATACGGGCCGAGATTAGTACTGGACAATTATCTTGGGGGTAATTTAGTTTGTAAACGCTCTTTTCAGTACGGTTTACACGTGACGACATAATAATACACTATTATTTTAAAAAATACTGTATTTTATTCCATATAAAGTTTTACGCAGATTTTTAAATGTGAGTTGGTATACCCGGTACCCGGAATTTATTTTTGACAATAGCTATTTAGTACCATTATTGTTTACAATGTTCTTCGTCTGGCACGAAATCATGTGTACCGTGATAAGCTACACGAGTTGAGTTGAATGACACTTATTTGTAACTTCATTGATGGTTATCTACAGAATTACTGTTATACGATGTATACAAGTCATATCCCAAATTAATAGAAACAAATGGAACAGCCCTGGAAAAAATATATAGATTCAATTTTATTGAAGTATCAATAACATCATATTTAGCCTTGATGAACAATATCTTTAATTTTTCTTGTGTTTTCATAATTCAACGGTTAGTTGTCGTAAGGCTTATATTCCAAAACGCATAAACAGAGACCCAATTCCGATCTGAAACCCCTCCAAGATAAAAAAAGTCAGAAATCCTATCCAGCACAGTATGTATGATTATTTATAATCATTTACTAACTCCCTTACTATATACAGGCTTGGGCGTGATCTTTTTGTTTTGAACGGAACGACTATTTCGATCATGGTAGGATGTGATACACGTAACCATGACAGATGCAATGTTCAAGGTTTATAAAAGAAGTTAGTCATTTTTAAATTCGCAGTGTAAAATCGTGTGGTGTAAACCCACCTCCTTAGGGCCAGCTACAGTACCCTCTATTATTTACACTAATTGTGTCCGTCGGCGTTGCGCGTACCACGTCGCTAACAAGCTTCTGCGAATTGTCTTATTATATTGCAGAGTTATGAATGCTCATACTTCCGTCCTAGGCGATGTATGGGTACACTTGTCTAGGATGAAAACAAGTAAAATATTTTCAAGTTTGCTGTACTATGTGGAGCGGAGAGATTATGACTAAACCAATTTACTATAAATAAATAAATATCCACTGATATTCATACAGCGCCGTCTAGTCCCCAAATAAGCATAATCCTGTGATATGGGTACTATACAACCGATAAACATACTTTTATACTTTTTTTTGTAAATAAATACTTATTATACATAGAAACACACAGACCAATACAAATAAATATGTTCATGCACAAAAATGTGTGTACTGCCCGGGGTTCGAACCCGGAACCTTGGNCTAATGCTTTAAAATGTTGTAGGTTTGCGAAACATACACGGCATCTGCCCGCCGGAGGTGGTGAGGTTCCTGTTGGATCTATTTAAATATAATGACAATTCAAAGAATCACTTTTCTGACAACTATTACAAGGCGGCGCTAGTGGACGCGTTGGCTGCTACAATAACGCCGGTTATTTCCGTCTTGCAACCGGTGAGATATATTTTTTTATAACAAATAGCTTTTAATCTTCTGAGGTTCTGAGGTTAAGTAGTCTGCGTTGAGATTAGATCTCTGCTTCATTCGGGATATATTGAGGCATAGTGAATGTCACTGAACGATTTTCTCAGTTTCGTCATGAAATTATAAACCACCTGAATATCAGGAAAGAAAAATGATCTGTGTTTCAGAGGGCACGTTTAGTTTACCAACTAACATTTAATTAACCATATTGGTAGTCGACTTCCAATATGGTGGTTGTAACATAAAACCATCAGAGTCCGAGGGGGAGTATAATGGGAAGGAGGTATTTTCAATTGAAAATAAGAATGACTTTCTAAATATATTAAATGGAAATCTAAGCTATATGCATTTAGTTTTGCTACAGTATTTTAATTCCTTGACAAATATTTCTTTAGTTTTTTTATGTTACGAAGTAAACAGGACGGTCAGGACGCTGTACTAATAGTAAGTGATACGCCTGACCATGACAGAGTGGCCTTGAAGGAGACCAACAATTGATAAACAGTTATTATTCCCCATCAATGCCGCACTGTGCCCGTCACCCAAGACAACAGATGTCAGGTCTCTTATACCCGTTAATTTCACTAGCTACAGTGCCCTTATCCCGAAACAAAAGGGCAAGCATTCTTAAGGGACAATATCTGGCACTGCAGTGGTACCTACCTAGATGGCTCAGTATCGAGTCTACCACCAAGTAAATCCGGAAATTAGTTCTTTAGCAATCCAATCCTCAAAATGTGGTGGTTTTCACTTAAATAGTGAAAGTATTGAATCCGACCTCAATTTTTAAGACTTCCGCATCTGGCAATATAGCGACACTTTATATTTGCAATGATATTTTGACGACCCATTTGGTGTTGCGGTTGAGACGTCGGCTGCGACACCAAGGGTTCCGGGTTCGATCTCCGGGCAGTACAAACATTTGTGTGCATGAACATGTTTGTTTGTAATGGTCTGGGTGTTTTCTATGTATAATATATATGTACATAAAAATATAGTTATCCGTTGTTTAGTACCCATAATACAGGCTTCACGCTTAACTTAGGGCTTAACTTAGTGTGAATGTCAGTGGATATTTATTAATTAATTTATTTATTCATTATTCATATCAAATACACTGAGTGAACCATTTCTTTAACCTTGTTCTAGGGTGCACCCATAACAGCGGACTCGCTCTCGGCGGATACAAAACTAGTATTAGAAGAGATCACTCGTGTACTAAACCTTGAGAAGGTCCTACCTTGCTACAAAAATACGGTGACTGTGAGTTGTCTTCGTGCGATACGACGTTTACAACAGTGCGGTCATTTGCCAAGCACACCCACTATATTTAGGGCTTATGCACAGTACGGCCTATATATTGGTGAGTTTTATATTAACAATATGAAAAAATACTGTTATATCTTTGTTTTTTGTTTTTAAGCATCAAATTAAATTTGGTAATAATAAGTTTTTTATTTGATAATTCCAGTTAACAATGATCTCTTAGTCTAAACAATAAGAACAACTTAAATATAAAAAATAATGTAACTCATATTGAAATATGGAATAATGTAACATCCCATATTCTTGTACAGACGTCCGGTTGGCCGCGTTCGAGTGTTTAGTAGACTTTGTCCGTGTGGACGGGAGACCTGAGGACCTGTCGTCGCTGCTGTCGGCATTGGAGAGCGACCCGGACCCGTGTGTCCGTCACGGACTCGCGCGTCTCTTAGTCACCAACCCGCCGTTCGAGCGCGCCGCCAGACATCGCCTTGATACTGAAGCGGTGGTGCACAGGTAGGTTTGTGCTCTCTTCAACTTATCGTAGTTCACAGGGCATAGGTTTTTATGTTACGAAGAGAACAGCACGGTCAGGATGCCCACCTGATGGTAAGTGATA
Organism: Leucinodes orbonalis; assembly: GCA_019425675.1. NCBI lineage: Eukaryota > Metazoa > Arthropoda > Insecta > Lepidoptera > Crambidae > Leucinodes > Leucinodes orbonalis. The sequence continues at coordinate 19,473 of PQWD01007026.1, read as the reverse complement.
CGCCTGACCTACGCGGCATTGAAGGAGATGGACAACTGATAGACAGTTATTATTCTTCATCAATGCCGCACTGCGTCGGTCACCGGGGATAACAGAAATTAGGTCTCTTATAACCGGTAATTTCACGGGATGAGGGCACTGTACCTAACAGTCCCCTCATCCGGAAACACAAAGTACAAACCCTCCAGTTTGATGATAATGATGACTTCTCTCATGCAGCCTCTAGAGACCTTTCGCAGGTCATCGGTCCATTCGGGCCAGAAGGCGTCCTAAGGCGTTGCCAAGACGTGGTCTCCTTTCCAGAACTCGTCTGCTCGAACGGCCATTGGTTGTTTGACTGTTCGGCGGAGGGCTATGTTAGTAAAATGAGGTCTCTTACGGATAATATCATTTCTGATCTTATCCCTAAAAGTGACCCGAACATAGCACGCTCTATTTCCGCTGAGTGACTTTAAACTTGTAAACCAATTCCACAGTCAGTGTTCAGCTAGGTGTGTAGTATGTGTAACGTTTTCTTAAAGTGTGTGTTAATTTGAACCTGACGACGTGAATAAGGTCGTCTGCGTGGGTACCTTAAATATTAAGTTGGAATAGTCAATCATGAATTTGTTTCAGGTTATGGAACAACATGAACAGTCATTTATCAAACGACGCGCGTCTTCGGTGTGATCTAGTGGACCTCTACTACACATTGTATGGTGTGAAGAGGCCTTTATGTGTTCCGCTGCCAGAAGTACAGGCCATGTTGAAGCAAATGCACCATAAGGAACGCGAGCGGTTAGAAAGAGAGCGTGGCAGGGAAAGAAAGAGAGAGAGAGGGAAAGGGAGAGACTACAGGAGATGACTGATCTCAAGCCTGTTATCAAACAGGAGGTTTTAGATGTGAGTTTCAAGTTTGTAGTTTAGTGAATGATTTTGTTTCAATTTTATTATTAAAATGCAACCCACTCGAATATATTCTAGTTTTATAAGTCTGCAACAGTGTTTTGTTTTGAAAGTCTAACAAATATGTTACTCTTATTATATACATAGGTTAAATTTGAAGCGGAGGTACCTCTTACGGATCCACCGCCCCAAGTGCCCATTTTGGAGGAGAGGAGGGATGATCTATTGCCGGTACCGCTCTCCAGCATCAAGGAGGAAGACGTAAAAATCGACGTGACGACGATACACGACGTTTCGGCAGATTACGTAAGTTAATTTTCTTTGATGCCCCTTGTAAATCGTCCTTTATCATCCCCCGACCGCTCATCAGTCGGGAGCCGGTTGCATAGAATTGTGTGTTGTTTGTTTACTTGAGCTTCGTCTGCTGTAAGTACTATCTGTACTATTTTTAGGAGCTATGTGTATATACGAGCCAAGCGAAGCGAAAGTGCACTACCTACCTTTTCTCGAAGTTTCGTCGTTTTTCGAACTATCATAGAGTTGGTGTCCGATGTACCCACATAGAGTTGGTTTCCGATGTTCCAGATAATTCATATTCTCAGGATATGATATCTATAATATACTATAGCTATGTATAATAGCTGAATTTAGTGTAAAGGGTCAGGGAGAGCCTTTCTATAAAATTATAGAAATCTTTGCTAAATTTTTTCCACCAATTTGTTATTCCACTTTGAATTTAAAATTATTGTTGTAAACAAAACATTAGAAAACTCAACAGTAATTGTATTATTTAGGATAATTATGGTTCAATGTAAAAATTTAATAAACACTGAAGTAGTCTACATCCATAGCTACAGTAGGTAATTTCGAGCCAGTGCTCGAGCGTTTTATAAATGACTCGAGTCCTGGCTCGAGCATTTTAAAACTACTCGAGCGTCGACTCGAGCGTTTTAGCGCCGACTCAAGCATTTTTACAACACTAATCAAGTCTCATTAGGTACATCCCAGTCGTCCTCAGTTGAAGTAGAATTTTCTCAATGGATTTTTTACTTTATGTCACCCATTTTGGTACAGAGTGACACGAAACGTGATTTCATATCGGACAACGCGGTGGCGCTGCCGGGTATACCAGGCACATCCGGCCCGGTCGGTTTCGAGCCGGGCATGTTCCTTCACGATAAGGATGATTTGGGCGCACCTAAGGTATGTTGAATTTTAACCATTTACAATAAACTTACAGCTGAATGATAATAATAATATTTTTAAGATTGTCAACCAAGCATAACCTATGCCTTCCAACAACATCACAGAGGGCAAGGGGAGTAGCTGAAAACCAGCTCCCGGGATCGTTCTCGTTGCAAACTCACTTGAGCTCCTTTTCTTTGTTTCATAATACTTATGTTTTTTTTTAAATATTTTCTTTGTATAGTGTATATAATAGTTGTATGTATGTATAAGTATTAAGAGACAAAAAGTATATTCTTATTCTTAAATGTCATACGTGAATTACGTTTCCCATTCTCTTTTCTGATTGAAATTATTTCTAGGCGTTAGGTTACAAAATATGCGATGTCAAACTAAGTAGCTAGGACAAATAGGGGCTTAAAATCTGACTAACTTTGACGGGCGGGATGAGGTTAAAACCATACAATCCGTGTCATTAATGCCACGGAAAATATAACGTTTACTGTGACAGTATACAAAAGGTATTCGCTAATTCATTAAGCCTATAAGGATAATAATATTATTGTAATACAAACTCATTGTCGCAGTTTCATTAAATCCCGCCACGTTTATCCAACGCTCTTACAGTGAAGGAAAACATCGTGAGGAAACCTGCGCACGCCTACGAAGAGATTCATAGGTTATGGGTGAAGTCGTCCAACCCGCAGTGGGCCCGCGTGGACGACAAAGGCCTAATCACCCTATACGGGTAAGCTTGTGCCCTTCGGTGGGGATTTGAATGAGTTGATGATGATGATGATTTAAAAAGAAATTACTTAAAAAAATAAACAAAAACCTTTGCATTTTTTATCATTGTTACGAACGAAAACAGCAGCAGCTGTAGTTAATAGGTAGTGATAGTTGGTGTTTATTGAAATACTAGTCTTTGTCCGCGTGGAATAGTAAACTCTGGACTAACGCTAACTTTAACCTGCTTCATAGTTTGTATAACTGAGATAAAACTGCAATATCTTCTAACATACTTAAGTAGGAAAATAATACCCCGATTTTGGAACATTCATCCTTGCTGCTCCGCTCCTGTTGTTCTTAGCATGACGATATATATTAGCTCATAGCCTTCCTCGATAAATAAGCTATCTAACACTGTAATATTTTTCAAATCAGACCAGTAGTTCCTGAGAGAAGCGTGTTTAAACAAACAAACTCTTCAGCTTTATAATATAATTTTTGATTATTTGTATTCTTGTTCTCTGCTTAGTTTCTGCATTTATAGATATTATTTAAATTTCATATTGCGTTTCGTTTTGTTAGTGCCGATATAAAATAACATGCGTCAGTTGCGTGTTGAAAATATACTTGTGTCATTTGAAAATCGTAAGATTTAACCTAATTTGACTATTTAAATGCGTGATATTTTAATTATCATAAATAAACAGTTCGTACGGAGCCGGTTAAAAGCTTTTCGCACATAATTTAGTACTAATCAAATTAGATGTTGGTTTAACCGAACTCATAAAAAAGATATATACTTTTGTTCATATATGTTAAAATAAAATGTAAAAATAAACTTAAAATGCCTCGAATACAAAACAGGATTGTGCAAAATCCCATGTGATTGAATTCTACGCAAAACTATTGCAGACGTTCTATACGAAAACTGTCGGTTTGATATGCCTTCCAAAGCTTGTTTTTTTCTAGTGAAGTTGTGGATGCCATTTGCGTCTAACTTCATAATAACGACCCATGTGGTGTAATGGTTGAGACGTCGGGTCTTACACGAAGGGTTCCGGGTTCAAGCCCCGGGCAGTACAAACATTTGTGTGCATGAACATGTCTGTTTGTATTGGTCAGGGTGTTTTCTATATATGTATGTATGTATTACAAAAAAAAATACAAAATATAAGTATGTTTATCGAATTTACGAATCGCCAGAGAGAATACAGTTTGCAGGCTTTTGTTTAGGTAAATGTACGCTCATTCGAAATATGTGTATGTGTGCTGTCGCTGCATTTGGAACATTTTTTTCGATAATTTTATGAGCATATCACGAATCTATACTTTTTACATCATTACCATGCGGGCCCAATGCGGATTGATAAAAACATAACAAAGAAATACACGATTGATAATTATTTAAGTTATCTTATCATAAATAAAATGAACAATGAGATGTCATTAGAAAAATACTTAGGCAAGTAAAAGGTATAATAAACCATCATTATAATAAGGAGTAGGCTTATTTTTCTAATTTCAATGTTTATTATTCATTAACATGTACTGGAAATGTAAACACCACAATCATTACTTCAACAATCACAGTCAACATATTATAAAGCATCCGTTTATGTTTTACGCGTGTAAACGTCTATTTTACGTCGTGTGCACAGACATCCGAATATACAATTAGACTGGACAAGCCGCCAAGTTTTATAGGCAGTCCCAGTGTCGCAGTTTCTTTTCGGTTCTTACCTGTGAAAAGTTATTACATTTCTTGGTAAATTTACTGATTCATTGCGATTATGGCATATTACAATTGCACAGGATGGCATTTTGGGAAAAACGGTAATTTCTTCTAATATCGTGCGTCTTGACTCATCTCACAGAGCTTAAACTGGCAGCCAGTGTATGCTCGTTGAGCTTACATTTGTCGCACTTAAAAACACGGCTTGCCCCATCTCCTGTATTGGGAAATCTGTGGTCGTGTGCTTATAGTTCACAATAGTCTTTGATAAAATACTTATCAAATACTATATTAGTTTATACTCACAGATCGTATTATGTAAATATTTATCTTCTCGTGATAATATTTCTATATATTTATTCAGTCAAGACTATTTTGTCTTACCATTTTTTTTTCTCCCGGGCGTGTTGACGTGTAGCAAGTTGAATTAGAGTACGGTTTTAGGGTTCCGTACCCAAATGATACGCCTGAAGAAGCAATATTGAAGGAAATAATAACAGTAGGTAGTATTATTTTTTCTGTCAACACTGCTCTGCGTCCGTCACTCGAGACAGGCAAATGTAGTCTTTAACCCGTAATTTTACTAGCTAGCCCTCATCCCGAAACACAGAAGTGCAAAACACTCCCATTTTACGGAACGATATCTGGCACTGCGGTGGTACCTACCTAGACAACTCAGTACCGAGTCTACCACCTAGTAAAATTATCTAGTTAAAAATATATCTACTTAATTTGTATTACGCATTATACTCGGCGATAAAACCAAGTTATTCGACCGAGTACAAGAATCAGTAAACTCGCCGAGTGTCGAGTATTAACCGAGCACTCGGCTCATCTCTAATGATTGATTACAAACATCCTTGATTTGTTAAAAATTTAAAAAGTATAAATGTTTGTCTGTATGTAATCTAACACTGTGACGTCAAAAATAAATATAAGAATACACTGACTTTCACACAGCGCCATCTAGTCCCATACACACATAAATATAAGCATTTTGCCTGTAATATAGTGCCATAGGAAATCTGTGATAATATGTTTTCTAGGAGTTCACATACTTATTACTGGTTTAAGTGACAATAGTTGATTTAGATTGTGGATTCGGATCCATAGAAAGCTCACAGTCTCCTAAAAATAATTTTATGTATTAAGTGAACCGGACGTTGAGCTTGCTCACCTGATGATAAGTGATTACTCTTAGAGATCTGTAGGTGAATATGGATTTGCAAAAGGAATGCTCGATTTTAAGTTAAAATGATAATAATGACTTGTGGAGTTGGTAATATTTATATACTTTACAGCCATCACCACCATTCAAGGATCGTTGAGTAAATATTTTAACGTAGGACAGGTTACTGTAGAAAAAAAAATCTGATTTGGAATTAACTTCGTTCTATTTTTATACAACTAGTTTCTACAATTTGCTGTTTAGCTTATTCGTTAGCTAGGAACGTTAATATAAAATAGATTAAGCCAATGATATTTAGAGATAAGATTTAACCTATTAACATACTCGAAAGATAGGCAAGTTCAAGTTGTCCAATGTACCCATAACCTTTGCAACCAATGTATTTACTGATTTAAATTAAACGAAATTGTTATACCTTATGGTGTTCCAAATGTACATGGGCGGGTGTTATTTAACACCAGCTTTTGGTTCGTTTGGTAAAATATTTACTGTTTTCGTCGTTACTTCTAGGACTTTAATGTAGGCTTTTAAAGGACTAAGAAATGTTTCAGTATTATAAAAAGCTTTATAAATTAAGAAGTTAATGCGTGTTTTACGTTATATTTTTTATGTAACACACATAATATACATATTACCCTATTATAAATCCCCATAATTATTTTTTTTTGCACAGGCAAAAAAGAAGAAGAAAGATAAAAAGAAGCACAAGCACAAACACAAGCATAAGCACAGTAGCAAAGACAAATCATCCAAAGACAAGGAGCATAAAGACAAACTATTATCCCGGCCGCCGTCCAGCACTGATCACCTCAAGATTAAAGAAGAAACTCGGGAAACACTAAGTTCGTTTAGTTCAAGCCAGAGTCCTTCAGAGGATATTTCGAGCATGCCTAGTAATATGAGTTTTTAGTTCCGCCACACGTCTGCAAATTGTATAAAATATTATTTTAAGCAAAAGATGTCTATGATTAAATATTAATATAAAATTTTAGAGCTTTTTATTTGTATTGTGCATTTATTTTTCAACTTAAATTAAATATTATGTGAGGGGTTCTATCATACAACTATTGGGATGAAATTCAACCTATCATGTTGGCGGAAGGTACTGCCTGCAGATTGTGAAAGAGATTCTGGTGAGTTTGGTGAGTCACGGACAAGTGGTTTACAGTCCTTAATCCCTCTACGGTGAAAGAGGTCATTAGAAAAAGCCTTTGTCCAACAGAAGACGTCAAGATTGTAGTATTTAGCGATATTTGTTTGGCTTCAATTATCACTTGTCTTGTCAAGAGCGTCGGTGGCTCAGTGGTGTGGACTGTCGCCTTCCTACCGGGAGGGCTGAAGTTCAAATCCTGACACGTACTAATGTATTTTCGAATTTTCGAAAATATATGTACGTTATCCGACGCTCTTACGGTGAAGGAAAACATCGTGAGGAAACTTCATGCACGCCTGCGAAGAGATTCGAAGGTTGTGTGTGAAGTCGTCCAATCCGCACTGGGCCGCGTGGACGACTAAGGCCTAATCACCCTATACGGGTAGGGTCGTGCCCCTCGGTGGGACGTTTAGCTGATGATGCTGATGATGATGATGATGATCACTTGTCTATGGGAACTGGTAAGATAACTTATTCTTTACTTCCTGACGTAAAAACTATCTATTCGTTGCCCTTTGACACAATATTCTTATCTCATTGATATGCCTTTGTTTTTTTCCTTCCAAAGCTATTTTCTAATCGACTGACCCAAGTAACTATTGTTGGGTATTTGTATGCCGCAACGTAGTAACACGAAACTGCGGCTTTAGTTCGAATTACTGATACGGTTCCAATTTCTATTGTGTCCCAAATAATCGATATTGGTAGACATATCCTTTTACTTGATAACGAATACAACAAGAGCATATTTATAAACTTATTCTTACGAACTATTTGACATTGCTAGAGTGAAGTTCGACATTGCCCTAGTTTAGATTGGATGATGAAATTACATAAAGTTTTTAATGTATAAATTATTTATTAATTACACGGTATCTTCGTTATTCATCTGCATAATAAGCATGGTAATTGCTCCTACTCCGAATATTAAATTATGCATTCATTTCGGTATTGAATTTTCAGTAGTTTTGTGGAAATTACCACCATTTAAGTTTATGACGTCAATCGATCAATAAATTATGAAAAACATGAAGCTATGTTAAAATTGAGATTAATATGTCGGTTTTAAAGATATAAAAACACTTTCGTTTGCCACTGAAATCGTAGAATATGTACCGTAATAATTTGTAATTTGAATGAAACTTATTTAAATCCATAGTGCAGCATGACGACTAGACTGTTAAGAACCAGGAACCTCTCATATATCTTTAAGCGAACAACGGAAACAATTTACTCAGAACTTACAATTGAAATGTGCCAGGGAGATTATTTTGCAGTCCTTTATGAAATATTTGGTAATCAAGGATCTGTTCTGATGGTGACAGCTGTTACCTCAATTATTCAATGAGCCTATAACGGTCCATTACAGGGCACATTCCTTTCTACATAACACAGGTAAGAGACCATTAAAACTGAAGCGCTTTTATTATTGTATTTAGAAGTTTTTGTTGTATTTTGTGTAAGCCTAATTTGAATAAATGGATTTTGACTTCGACTTGAGCTTGCCTTCCCAAGCCCAAAGGTAATATTTTTTCATTCATCCATGCTCTGACCGACCGATCGTCAACGAATTCTTGACCCGCTACACCATCGAGCATTATCATTTAATATGCCAATGATCCCGAATTAGTGATGTTAACTTGTGACACGCCTAAACTTGTCAAATCACAGTACTTATACAACTTATCCTGTAATTTCACTAATCCGTCTTCTGTAATCTCACTCTTTAGCCCAAAGCTATACTAAATTATTACTTATTTCGGGGAAAGTAGGTGAGACTGAAAAAATAAATCAGGTATGAAACTTTGTATTGGTCGTATAATCTTACAAAAGTTCCTTTTCCAAATTATCTAGTAGACCTAGTGTCTCCAGGTCTACTATATAATTGGGGAGAAGAGCTGTGTAGGGTCTTTTTATACAGACGAAGAAAATTTATTTCTTAAAACTTAGCAGACATGGGAACCAGTGCGTGTGGTACCTACCTAGTAAAAATATACTAACGTACCTTTTGCAATATAAGTGTTCATAATATAAATAACTAGCTTAAACAAAGCCTGATTTAATATCTTGTTAGACAATAAATTATAAATATTTATTTCTAGCCTTATTCTGTTAATTTTACTTGTAAATTGATTTTATCTTTCAGAGATTATCGGGGTGGTTAAGCAGTCATTAGTAATACGCCATACCAGTCGCCCCATTCAGTTTTGTTTTAGACGACGATCCGATATTACGTATCTAATACAATGCCTGCTTAGACAGGGTATTAGAAAACTACAACTATATATGAGTGAAGTCGCAAATATTGAAGTGGTTATTGGTCATAGTGTTATTTATTAATTTAAATTAATATATATTTTTTTATAAAAATGACCACTCTGCAAAATGGACATTCGAAGAAAAAGTTAGATGTGGTTATTGTTGGTGGTGGACTGGTAGGTTTTTATTTTTATTTTGACGCATCTTTACGCAGTTTTCTTAGATAGAATATAGGACAAAAAATTATAAGTACCTAAAGTAGGAAATATTGATATTAATGGAATTTAAAATTTTCTAAAGTAAATGTGTGACAGATTTTACTCGGAATAAATAAGTTTTGTGTGTTTGATGGTGACCAGATTAGGTTATACAGGTAATTCCGTAGGCCCTGTTGTAATCTCAGGCCCACGTCCAAAAGAATATCAACGGCTGCAATGTGTTTACTGTTCAGAATTATTTTAAATAAATAACTATGCATTGATATTTCTCAGGTTAAACAAGTCGTTAAGTAAACTGGAGCTTTGTTGCAAAAATGAAGCTAATAAATTTCAATTTTACCGATAATCTGTTATTACGTTGTCTTGCGATATAGGGTGTTTGAAACTCCATTTTTCATGCCAAATCGCACCTGCATATAAGGCTTCCGGCTAATTACAAACGAGGCTCTGGCTTGCTCTGGCGACACACTGGGCCATCGTGACAAGACTATGTAATCCTTCAACCATTAAGTGAAGTTGTTCATTAAGAATATTTTGAAAGAGTCAACCGTGTTATTTTAGGTGTTTTATAGTGTAGGAGAGCGTCGGTGGCTCAATAATGTGGTCTGTCACCCTCCTACCGGGATTACTGAGGTTCAAATCCCGCCACGTACCAATGTGTTTTTGAATTTTCGAAAAATATATATGTTATTCGACGCTCTTACGGTGAAGGAAAACATCGTGAAGAAACCTACGCACGCCTGCGAAGAGATTTAAAGGTTGTGCGTGAAGTCGTCCAACCCGCACTGGGCCCGCGTGGACGACTAAGGCCTAATCATCCTATACGGGTAGGCTCGTGCCCCTCGGTGGGGACGTTTAATGAGCTGATGATGATGATAGTGTAGGAGAATCAGAGTAACCGTCATAGAGATACTCGGTTAACGTCGACGCAACGGAAAATAAGCGTAGGCCGACCCCCAATCAGACGAACCGATTTCAGGATTGATGTGAAGCGAGGCCAATGGATGTCAACTGCTACGGATCTGACCGCATGAATCTCATTATGGGAGGCATTCGTTCAGCACCGATGATGATGAAACGTTAAGGGTGATTTGTTTAGCAATAGGATGCACGTTTAATACGATCTGATATTTTTCCCTAGGTTGGGTCACTCGAAGCTTTATATCTAGCCAAGCGGGGTCATCGTGTTCGTCTCTATGAATACCGGGAAGGTAAGTTAGATCAATTTTCTTTTAAAACTTCATTAAATGTGATAGTTTTAGTTAAGGACTAGATTGACAACTTAAAACTTATCCCTAAGAGAATATATTTGTTACCTACAGCAGGCCTAGGTGAACGGAGAATAAAACATAAAAGCAATAAACGCAGGCAAGAATACACATCTGATCGAGTCGAATATACGTACATTGAACAAAAACAAATATGTAATTAAAAATCTATCGACGAAGTGTCTTTCGGTAGTGTAGTGTTTTCGCTTGGTGAAATCGTAGGTAGGTACTCGGCGGTAATTGTGTAGTTGTGATGAATTACGCACAATAAATTCCCAAATTTTATTAGTTTGTTTGCAAACTTATTCAACATTATTAATAAACTCCAGTTTACATAGTATCAAATTTGACACCAATAGCAGTAGAGCGAAGCTAAGAGCGCGGTGAGACAAAAAAAATAGAAAGCCTCTAAATTGTCTTGCAAGTATTTAGTTCTACCTGAGCTACATGTGGGAACGAGCTACAAAGATTTTTCATAATATCAGTTATAAAAATCTGTCAATCTTATAGTTCCGGAGATGCCAAATGGGCTTTTGAATTTCTCAGAAACATGATCAAAATGTGAAGTCGAAAATTAACCGAATTAGCGTCGAAATAATTTAAAACTAAAGATTCAGATCTATCATCTTAACAAGATTTAGATAGATAAATAATCTTGGCATTCATAGCCGAACGCCGAAGACGGAAACCTAAACTGACTCGCATAAAACGGTCTTAAAGTCTGTACCGACCGGCTAAGAGTCATCTGCGCTCGCCAATTTCCATGGCAATTTGCAAGGCCATTTGAGGTCAATAAGTCAGGCTCAATACGATGGACAGAATATGAGCACAAGTTGGGCTGATGGTTGGCAATTTTGAGGTAGGAATAAATTGGATGATTATGTACTTAGTACCTATGTTATTTATGTTCATATACAACCAATAACATAACCAAATCAATGGCATCAAGATTAGGTATGTGTTTCAAATGCTTCAAAAGTCAACAATCGTTCTTTATGAATAACATGTTATCTAAGTCTAAGTACCAGTACCTACGTTTACAACATATAAACTTAGATAAAGTTTGTTACATTTACGTGTTTTTTAAAGATATGGCGCAAAATGATTTAAAGACACGTGCTCGGAGATTTAAGTATTTGTATAAGGGTAAATACCTATCGTTTAAATATCTGTGTAGAACAATCAATATACCTAGTATTCAAAGTAAAACTCTTAAGTCGAATTATAGATGTTTGTTTTTAGATATGTTATAGAAAATTACGAATCTTTTGGCTTATGAATCGTTTATTTATCTTACCTGTCGGTATTATAAATATTTATAAGGTTTTCATGTTTCTCTACGCGACGTCAATAATAAGGAAATGCTCTGGAGCGCTCGACTATCCACCGACAATTTCCGATTGTCTTAATGTTTGCCCTTGCCTAAGCTTAACTTAGTTCAAAAAGATAAGATTTTTTATTGATCTTTCGTTAGATCTGAAGCCCACATTTGTTACTTTTCGCTAACCTAAAATTTACCGTAGGTAAGTGTCACAAACGCATTCTTAAACTAATCGTAACATTAAAGGATCAGTTATTTCATGTTTCTAGATTGGTTAAGTGCATTATTTATAGTCACAAATTCCTAATCCTACTTATAGAATCTCTCGAGGTCTTCTTCACCGCTAGATTATCAGATTCTTTTTTAAGCCATTACTACCTAATAGCATTTTGTTACTAATAAATAGTCTTATGTGCCTCATTGAGATCAATTATCGGCAATTTGTCGTCAATGGGTTTTTGGGTCACCAATAGTAGATATTAATATTTGATGTCATTCTTATTCCTAAAAATTTGCGAGTATAAATCAGGTATATAAATTATATTAAAATTTATTTAACGTGTCCACTACTGAGGTCATGTATGTAACGTTGTCTCCATGTAACATTGTCTCCATGTACTATTTCCCATGATCTTAAAACACGTTTTTTTTGGTATTTAAGACCCTGTTCGTCTTTAAATTTCTAATCTGTTTATCCAGCTTTAATAATTACCTATCTTTGAACACATGCAAAGACGCTCAAAGTTTTTACTTTCACGAAATAATATTTATTAAAATATGATTTCTACTTAATGGACTTCTGTTTAGAAATGTTGCATTTTAAATCTGTAAAATCTTTTGTATCTTCCAGATATTAGAAAGACGCCACAAGTTAGAGGCAGATCTATTAACTTGGCACTTTCCATTCGTGGACGAACTGCATTGAAGGATGTTGGCCTAGAAGATCACATGATTAATCATCATGGTATACCGATGGTTGGCAGAAGAATACATAGGACTGATGGGAGTACCTATGTGATTCCCTACGATGCGCGAACTAATCAGGTACCTTATCATGTTAACCGTATGTGACTTATAGGAAAATCTTCAATAGTCTGTACTTTTTGTTGACTAGTCAATGAAGTTATTATATAGAAAACCAATTAAACATCACTTACGTGCTGATTTTAAACTATACGTACTCGTACATTTATTCAGTCATCCATCTATAAGTAAAGCTAAATGACAGACATTTGATGAGCAATGCGTCGTAATATAGGTAGGTACATATGCAGATGTAACATGGAAACTGACTGCGGGATTGGTTAACAAATTCAAAGTCAATCAATGGGCTATTGATGCTCGGGTTCTTTCTAAGAGATACAATCAGAAACCATGTTTTTCATAAGTGAACTCAAGTTATCGACATAGCTCGCTGGATAAGCAATGAAGGACAGCGGGCGGGCTAGTCATGTATGTAGCAGAACCGATGACCATTGGAGCAAACGAGTTCTTGTCAAGGTCAAGGTCTTGACAAGGCTTAGGCGACCCTCAAGGCTGATGGGCCGACAACTTGCAAAGGGATCCTGGTGGGGGCTGGATGAGGAAAGGGGAGGATAAGGATATCTGGCGCAAAATGAAGAAGACAGTAGTGGACTGCAATAGATTAAAAATAATAAGAGAAAAGAGTAAAACCTCATGTAGCACAAAGCCATTTGCTGGTCACCAAACATAAATTATCAATGAAATTGTAAGATAATGAACTATACAAATAAAAAATGGTACAAATTCTAATAAAAACATGTATGCAAAAAAATATATAATGTTCTGCAAAAAATTACAAATCTTTTGTTACGTAGATTGTTAAAATTACTTTTTTGTTACAGTGTATTTACTCTGTCGGAAGAAATTACTTAAATGGATTACTTTTGCAAGGTTTGTGAATAATAATTATTTAGAATTTTGCAATAACAATCAATTATATTCCAGTCGCTTGCTTTTTTTTACATTTTATAGCACCTCATGATTCCTTCACGTTACCCTTATAATGAGAATACATTGACAACAACACAAAAGTGCTTCCAAAATAATAAGGTTTATAATAATTAAAATAACACACTCAGTTTTATTAATTCATAATTTTATTTATTTTTTAGAGTCGGAGAACTACGAAAACGTGGAAAGAATTTTTAATCATAAACTCATTGAAAGTAATTTGGAAAAGGGATGTCTTACTTTCCAGAGGTAAGTTGAAAATTAAACTAACACATTGAGGCTTGAATGTTGCCCACCGTTTGATATACTATCAGCAAATGATTTTATATTGTATCCCATTTCTAGTGTCTACCACACCATATTAAAAATACATGTCGTAACCATATTTCAGGATTGGCTTAAAATAATTTAAGTGCTTACAGATATGTTTTACCATGTGAATATTTCAAAATATTTCGTATTACATATATTTTTTTAACATGTTACATATGTTATAAATTATTTTCTTTTTATGAATATAATATAACAGGGGTAATAACAGGGGTTCTAATCTCAGGTATGGATTTTCGAGTTTGGAAAATTCCACTGGCATTCATGCACCTCAGATCGCAAGGCGCAAATCAAAAATGTATGAGCTTATTAGAGTTTTTCTCTTCGTCAGTATTATATAAAATAAAATTACACGCCTATGACTTGTTTAGAGTTTTCCAAATGTAACCCTTATCCTTCCTATCCTTGTCTGATGTACATTTTTGAAGTATTGCATTTGAGAAACGAAATATATATAATATATACTCATTGGAAAGGATGCATAACTTAAATACCAGAGATACAAGTAAATTAGTACATAAATACTCGTAGTGGTTTACTTATATTGAAACTACACCTTAGTTAAAGAGAAACCATATGTGTATGTGTATAATGCTTTACCAATTGTTATTTTATGCCAAAAAGTAGGGCCTTAATGATATCTTAATCAAATAAATTTCCACCAAAAAATATATACGTATCTGATTTAGCATCATTTATATTTAAAATAATTTTTGATGATAAAAATTTGGTCTTGAATAACTCTCAATATTTGCATGCGTAAAGTTCGTAGTTCTATTTAATATAAACTATCACTACCCACACTACGCTACTCTATTTTTGTTGAAATAATAAATTAAATGTTTTCAGAACAGACACGAAAGATGAAGTTCAAGTAAAAGCGGATTTGATCATTGGGGCCGATGGTGCGTTCTCAGCTGTGCGCAAAGCGATGATGAAGCAACCGCTATTTGACTATAGTCAAAAATACATAGAGCATGGTTATTTGGAGCTGAGCATACCAGCGGATGAAAATGGTGGCGTGAGTGATATGAGTTTATTATCTACAATAATTATATAACAAGTCGTTTTAGTATCTACTTTCATATTAAGAAGACACTGAAATTCTAACGACGAGTAGCAATTATTTTACATTTCTGTGCAAAAATTTCGATAATAAAACAAAAGATTGAAATTGATAACCCGATCACTAATATAAAAAAAAGATTGTCTAAATCGATCAAGCGTATGTTTCTGAAAATTACTGGTGGAATTGTAACCTGGGGGCGATATTTGTGGAGCACTATTTCCTGTAAAATTGTAGCAAACCACTTTCAAACATATAGTGAGTGTATCTTTGGAACTTATCTCTCAGAGGAAACCCACGAGTCATGTGAATTGTTATTATGTTATCTGCTGCAAAACTCCAAGCATCCAATTTACTTGTCCCGTCTTCCTTGGTGAATCTCTCTTTTCTTATATCATAGCTGTAAGTCATTTCAATGGCGTATAAGTTTTCGTTAGAAGCAACAGTGTCAAGAGTGGTTTCAGTGTAAGAACAGTTGGATATTGGTAAATTTTCAGGCAAGGAAAGATTGTAGGCAAATAGAAAAAATTCACGAATCGAAATGCTTACGCAAGGTTTAAATTCTAAGGATTTCAATTTATCCGAATGCATTTTACGAATAGGCTCCACACGTGCGGTGATCAAACTAAAAAGTGATGTTGTGTAAAAGTTACTAATGAAAAATGTGAACCAGATCCAAATTGAGAGTATGAGTCTAAGCCGTAATAATTTTAATAATTTTCCACTACTGTTACTCAAGTAAAAAAAGCTCCATAAATTAAGTATTACTTCTGAGTGACTTTTAATAAACTTGGGCGCTAAATTGAGAACTAAAATCGATACGATAGTTACAAATAAAAATGATGTTAACAGTAGCATCCACGTTTTTGTATCAAACTCTTTGTAAAGCTTCTTCCAAATAAGATCTTCAAACGATGCCGTGTAAAGATCAAAGGTTGCAAAGTTATATCCATAAATGTAGTCAAACATGTCAGCTCGATTTTTTATAAGTATAAACCCGCCAGCTGCCATGTCTGCTTTACCATCTTGAAGGTATGATAACATTCCCGTTGCTGTGTTATTTGGCAATACAACTCCAAAGCTACTCTCTATTTTCACTATTTGAAAGTTCATTTCAAGACCTTCTCTTTCAGCTATGTTCTTTAATATAAATTTTTCTACTCCTATAACAGTGGTTTTATTACCCTTAGTTTTAATTATGATGTTTGGTATATCTTCACTGACCACAACTTTGAACGTACAATTCTTCATCTGGTTTGTATATTTCTTCGGGAAAAAGTCTAAACTATCGTGATCATTGCAATATGCAATAAACTTTGCTTTGTCAAAATGTTTTCCACAATATCCGTTTTCGAATGGGAAATATGTAAACACCTCAGCATTTTCATCGTTGTTCATTATAAAATAGTTTTGTAACACATGTATCTTAAAATATTTTAAATACTTCGTCGATTTCGTTATACGTGATGTTGTGTATGTGCACCATTATGTATGCTCTTGGATTCCAAAATGAATCCAATGTTATGAGTGCCATCCCACGGCTCAATTCTTCAACATTTTCAGTAATGATCACATATGCGCGTGTGTCGACGTGCCAATTATTATCGTTAAAAGATCTTATAATGACAGTGTAACATTCTGAGTTGTTGATGGTTCGACTAGAATTTGACGTCGTCGTTTGAATACACAACAGTTACCGCATTGAAGCAAGGTATACGCTTCTGCATAACCTTAAGAATGCACTTGAGAGCGACGGTGTTATCGTGTTCATTTACCTTCGAAATGAAATGACCTTGAGATTGTAAACTACCTTTTGTAGTGCCACAAAGTATTAAAGACATAAACAAACTTAAAACAGTATAAACGTCCATCTTTAACGAATACGTATATTCGTGTAAACCGACGAAGTTTCCCGATTTTTATAAATTTCCTGAATACTTCAAGAAAGCTGCAATTAAAGTGCTACAAAACACATTTTGTTATGATTAACTGCCGTTTAATATCCTGACGACGTAAATAAGGGCGAGTTCCCTGTGTTGCACGCAGCGGTGACGGCCAAAGCTTTTGCAGTAGAAGAATATACCAATACAATTGGTTGTGATTTTCATCATTATTTGATATTGCTTCGTATAAGAATCTGGATTACTTACAGATATATAAAAAAAATAGCATGATATATAATGTAGTTACTGAAAATAAGCTTCAGTAACTACATTATATTTTTTTCAAAGGCAGTCTAAGCTCATCTCTCACAAAATCAAAAATTCACAGTTACTTTGATTTTAGTTGAACTTTCAATGTGGTTTTACATTAATTCCAGGTACGAATAAATGTAAAACCACACTGCGTTTAAAACCAAAATAACTTGGTTGACCCCTACACCATTGAATCGTCTTACATTTTGCTGTCTATCAATTGTTATTTACCAGTTGAGAGCCTAAAACCTACTACTGTTTCGGCACTATTTCGATATTCACAGCTTTGATGTTCAGTGTGAACGCACCTTTATTATTGTCATATTAATTTCCATATGATTGTAGGGTATGAAGAGAATGTATGATTGATAGTTCCAGATGCCCGCCAATTATTTGCACATTTGGCCAAGAGGTACCTTCATGATGATCGCGTTGCCAAACCAAGATTGTTCCTGGACCGTGACTTTGTTTATGCCTTTCGCAAATTTCGAAAAACTGGACACAGAAGATAAACTTATAGATTTCTTCGAGCAATACTTTCCCGATTCGATTCCGTTGATCGCCGTAAAAGGCTGATAGAAGATTTCTTAATGGATGCCATCACCTTTGGTTGCAGTTAAGGTAATATTATATAATACTGAATAGAAAAAAGTAAGTTATTAGGTCATCATCATCAACTCATTAAACGTCACCACCGAGGGGCACAAGCTTATCCGTATAGAGTGTATGGGCCTTAGTCGTCCACGCGGGCCCAGTGCGGATTGGCCGACTTAACGCACAACCTTTGAATCTCTTCGCAGGCTTGCGCCGGTTTCCTCACGATGTTTTCCTTCACCGTAAGTGCGTCGGGTAACGTACATTTAATTTCCAAAATATATTGGTTCGTGGCGGGATTTGAACCTGCGCCCTCCCGGTCGGAAGGCAACACTCCACACCATTGAGCCACCGACACTCTCAGTTATTAGGTATAGATACTAAAATATATGAAAATGTATGAAAGCGGCTCAATCGTAATTGGAACCGAAGTTCAACCCTCACCTGTTCATGGCATTATGTCGAACAAAGAGAAAATGATAAACATAAGTATAGTGGTGACAATGAGGTTATGTACTGTATTTACACTAGGACTACTTCAGCATCATTTCAGGCGTAAGATGATGTTCTAAATATGCCTTTCTCATAATCCTCTATTGCTCCAGTCGGAAGTAAATCTACTGCGGAATGCCCTGAAAATGGGGGATATCATTTAAAGAACCTTCGGGCCGTTCGTCAGGCTATGGCTTGCCCGCGGTTATTGTGTCATTTTAGATGGCCCACGTACCTCCCTCCCCCTTCGCTTAGAGTTTATTTCTCCATTATTTGTTAAGAAACTTGGACCGTTTTCAGTTCCGTAACTCAACACTGCTTTGCGCCAATTAATAATTCTGATTCTGTGTTGTGATAGTACAATATTTTTCTTAGCTGAATTAAGCTTTCCTATTCGAAGAGTGTAAAGTGCGTCTTGGTACTTACGCGTTAATGTAGTAACCTTAGACATTAATCTTTATTGTTTAGCTGAGTGTAACACAGGTCGGTGAGGTTAGTTTAAGCCTCAAAGGTTTGGATTTGTATTCGATTGTAACATAGTATAAGTTACCTGAAAAAAAATGAGACAAGGCTCACAATGACAATTATTTGCGATGTCCCTAATGAACCTTTTTCTTCGTGTAATATTGGTCTATCTTCCTTATTATATATTATCTTCCTTTCAGTGCCGACCCTACAATGTTAAAGATAAAGCACTTATCATAGGGACGCGGCGCATGCTGTCGTCCCATTCTATGGGCAAGGCATGAATGCTGGGTTCGAAGATTGCACACTCCTCGATCAGTTGTTTCAGAAACACAACGATAATTTGGCGTATGTGCTGAATGAGTTTTCCAACTCAAGGTGGAGGATACTTATGCGATAAGCGATCTGGCGATGTACT